>CAODLS013938406.1:0-14840 GCA_948243855.1 Flueggea neowawraea
TGATCTTCTCAGCTCAAGCCATGCAGTTAATTACCTGCTTATATCCTTGACCAACAAAGCGAGCCTGAAAGTTGTCCGTGTTAGGAGCTGAATTTATCGAGTCATTCACAAGAACAGCGCCTGCGGTTTGTTGGTCACCGTCCATGGGAACTACGGAATTAACCCCAACATTTGTATTCCCAAAAATACGAGCCCCCTGAATATACCTGAAATTTATTTTAGACAACATATTTTAGTAGACTCAATATTTCCATGTATTCGTCCAGCGCAAAAAGGAGAAAACATTATTCCCCACATTACTGCAGTAAATCCTGTTTTATCAGTTATTTGCTGAGTTCTTACACTCTGACAACGTACAGGCAGAATCTAACTTAGAAATCAAGCAGGATTTCTCATACTGAAACTGTAAATCACAGGGAAGACAACATGAAGAACAATATGCACATTAAATGAACTGTATAAAACCAATTCTAGGCAATATTTCAAATGATAAGATGGGTAAATATTTAAAAGAAGAGCTCATGAGCAATTTAACAATATTAGGAAATAGGTTCTCATTTTTGTCATACCTCCCTGCAATGCATACATATTTCAACTCAGGACTGTAAACAGCTTTTGAGCAATGCTTTTCAACATAATTGAGCAGACCCCTTGTTTGATCAATGACTCCAGATACGCCTTTTGGAGGTGGCCTGAAATGAAAATTTTGAAACGAAAGTTGAAAATAAGCCTTTTCGACCTGGATAGTTCAATTACTAGTGAATCCTTCATGAAGGCCAGCTCTCATCAAAGCATTGGAAAAGAGAGCAAGCAATGGAACAAAGCATATTTAATATTCATTAGGAAGACAGTATAACAATGAAACTGAGAACCTACAAGTGGGGAGTACCAAGAGTCAACAACAGGGAAATGTCAGAGATCCCGAATTCTTCCATATAAACACGCGCAAGCCACCCTCCTGCCGAATGGCCAATCAAGGATAGAGTCTTACCTATAACATAATGTTTGATGTGTGAGGTAAAGTAAGAATTCGCAATTTTAGCAGAAAAATAGTGCATCAGCTGGAGTGTTAGCAGTATATTTGACAAGAATAGATTAACGGAAGCAACCAGGGAAATAGAAAACAATATAAAATGTAAGAAGTTTAGCAGTGATTTGATTTCGTATTTCCAACTGCAAATTCAGCAACTTGAACAGGGCCAGGTTTTTGTAGTGATCATCAATCAGGTTGTCCCATGAAGAAACATAACAGAAGTTTTTCCTTTCAACCATAAAACTCCAAATTGTGTATCTTGAACAATTTAGTCAGAAGAATGGACTTGTGGTCTAGTAGTATTCAAGGCAGCCTCAATTAATCTCATTAATATTAACTCATATCATCAATGGACTTGTAGCTCTGCAGTAAACTCTAGTGCCAAGTGTCGTTAGTTCAATTCTAAGAGCAAATAAAATGACTATAAAAAAGAAAAAACTCATCAGATGTTATCCGACAAAAGAAAAATTTTAGCCACTCTTCAATTATAAGATGCTAAAAATTGGCGAGATTATGGTAATATATAGAACAGGAATACCAATTTAAACAATTGCAATTGAAAACCTTCAAACTAGGGCACCTTGAGCAAGCTCCTTCGCCTCACGGACAGCATCGTCAACTCTCTTCAAATACCTGATCAGAACTTGTGCATTACACAGCAGAACATCTACAGGGTACTTAAAGAATTTAAGTTTTGCTCAAAATTCTCTGAAACCTATTAACACCAGTAAAGATTTCACCTCACCAATCAAGCACGGGCCTTGGCCGGAGAGTGCCACGCCAGTAGTTAGGGTCCAGCAAACCAGCAGCATTCCTGAACCAATCAAGCCTTGACACCTTAGCAACAACTGAAGGCACTCCAAAATGTTGCAGTGTCAGTTGTAACTTCTCATAGTCTCCTGTATTGTTCCCTAGCCCCTGAAACCATCCAGCATTTCTTGTTAGACTCTTACATTTTCACACATAATAAAAACAACATAAGTAGTCTAGTAGTACTGGAATCGTCTTGGAATACATAGATAGAGAGAAGGAAAGTAACTGGAAGAATGACAGCAGGGCGAGGTTTGGTGGGAGTGGGAGAAGAAGAAGAGGAAGTAGTTGAGCAGTGAATCCTGAACTTGAATGGAGAGAGAAGCAAAGCCATACCCATTAAAGAGTTTAATGGGGAGTGTCAAATTCTTCAGTTCTCAAAATTTTGATAGTTGTGTTGGGCTGCAAGTGCTTGATAGTGTCTGGTCCGGAGGTAGAAGTTGCATGATGTGCACAATCATACACCAGTAGTTCTTTGCTTTGTACAAGAGATTCTGTGTTTTTTTTTTTTTCTGGTTAAGCCACCTATGAGTGGTTCAAATGCTGTGGATTTTGGCCCAGAAAGGCCAGTAAAAATTGCCCACCCCCCTTTTTTTCTTTATTTTCCAAAACAGTCTCTTAACTATCGTAGAGGAGAAATACCCTGCATTATATTTCTTGAATAAATTATTTTATAATTAATTTTTAGTTATCATGTTTCTAAACTTGCATTGGAGACATAAAAAAAACTTTAGTAGTTTGTCCCTTAAGTATTGTTGTATATTATTATTCAAATCTCTCTCTGAATGACATGCTAGAAATCAGTCATAAATTTTAAGAAAGAGATTTTATATCGGACAGAAATAGGTTGTTATAAATTCACAATTTTGTACAATTTCTGCACTTTGTTTTCAAGTCTCAGCTAGAGAATGAAATTCTCTAAACCTCATAAGGAAAAAAAAAAGAAAGAAAAGAAAACTTCATTTTTCACACCGACGCATAATTTAACTTTGAACATGGCCCATGAATCTACAGAACCATGAAGACTAGTTTTCGCACGATCTCTGCTCCGACGAGATTTATGGCGGAAAATAGTGACGAGACGATATCTCTCAAAACCCATTCTCCCTCTCTTTTTGTTTAAATCGCCGATTAACCGCAAGTTCAACAGTTTTAACTACCTTGAATCGGAACCAACCCGTGAACCGTTGGTTGTGTGGTTCACGATTCCGGTCAAGTTCCGATTTTGACATGTCCGGTTCTGGTTCACTTTATCCATGTCTACATGCGGTTTGCTTTCAATATTTTAGGCGAAAATTAAGAAATTACAGTTTATATACCAACTTTATAAATTACAGTTTTATGAACTTGTTTATATCTTATTTAAAACTTATTTAGAATATATTTATTTTCGAACTTGTTTAAAACTTGTTTAAAATCTCTTTATTGTATATAAACAACATTCAAAAAACATATAAATAAGACACTTTGAATTTAAAAACAACATATAAACAGAAAAAAACAACGACATATATACAATATTAAAACACGACGCTTTGAATTTGTAAATACAAAAAATCATCAATAACAAATAAAAAATATACCAACAATTTATAAATATCAATAACATACTAACAATATATAAATAAAACGCGCGTGACTGAAGGAATATCGTAAATTATATTTGTAATATGCATAACCTATTAGTTTAGTATAAATTTTGTAAAGTTTCGTTGTTCTATTGCTTAATTACCATAAAAGTACAGAGAAAACTTCCCACCATGGCCCATGAATCTACAGAACTAAGCAGGTTTGGTTCAAGCCCGAGTAAAAAACACAGGCCCAACCATATTGTAATTAGAGATTACACAAGAAGAGAGTACAGTGAGTTTTTCCACTTGAAAATCGAAGCGGAGCATTGAAATCTTTGCGAAATGGCTGCATCTTCTCTTTGCCTACAACGATACTACCATACTTGTTCAGCTACAAAACTAGCTCTATCCTCTTTAATGCAGTTCAAGTCACAGTCTTTACCTATCTTTTCAAACCACATCACACCAACCATCATTACCAGAAACATCTCTGCAGTAACAGAATTTATGCTTGTATTGGTGGTAAAGAGGTCAGAAGCACAGACCTAGTTGCCTTGGAGTATTCTGACCTTAACCTTTCTGATAAAATTTCTGGGGTGCTATTTTCTTCTATTTCCTTCTTGAACTTTCGACCTCAACTTTTATTTTTAAATTTTTGACTGTTTAATGTAATGGGTTGTTTTTGTTTTCGTGTTGCAGGAATTGGGTCACGTTAGAATCAGACAACATGTCAATCCTCTGACATCTTCCAACTCTGTATGTTTTTTGAGGGTTTATTTGGTGTTGTTGGCTGAATTATAATTTCAGTTGTTGTATGACTTGCATTTTAGTTTTTCTTTCTTGGTTATGACAGAAGCTTTGTTCACTTGGGTGGAATTTTGGCAGGTACCTGTACAAATACCTGATTGGAAGGAGGTTTTCAGGGACCCAACATTGCCTCTTATGATGTATATTGGAAATGGTAACTCTTTGCTACTTAGGATTCTTTATATCATAGAGATTTCTTTACTATTTGCACTGTCATTGTAACTGAATTTGCTTTGAGCTGATATATGACTTGATTCTCTATCATGTTAGTGTCACATTTATCATAACCTCTAGATCTTTATGTTAGACTAGGGTTGTTTATGCATGTCTAGATTTTTAACTTGGTTATGCATCAGCCTGCTTAGTTTTTGCATGAAAATGTGTCTTCTTCTGCAACTTAATAGCTGGCTTTCATACTGAAGAGCATTGATGCTTTTATACTTGTTGTATATTGTGCTTAGGACCATGCTGAAGAAGATTTTCTTGTCGATTCATTGGGTATGTTTGTCCTAATATGTGGTCATGTTACCCTGCATTTGCATTCTATTGCGCTGCACAGTTCACTGCCATATAGACTTTTTTCTTCTCAACATGACTGTCCGGAAAATTGTTTTAAGTATTTATTTACCTAAGAAAAGGAGAAAATTTTCTCAGGGAGTGGCAGATTTCTCATATGGCTTGCAAAAAGAAATCCCAATACAACAAATTATTTGGGACTCAAAATACGTCAGAAAGTATGGGAGTGAACACCTTGGACTGCTTGTGAATTTTAATCCACTCTAGAACGGTCTAAATTCCGACCAAGTTATTGTGCATTTACTAATTCCTTTTCCTTCAATTTCAGAGTAACAATTCTTTGTTCTTATGTAAATACCTTTAATTCCTATGCAGCTTGCCAAACGTGCTGAGTTATGGGTAAAAGAGCTGGCACTTCCTAACATGTAAAGCTCTCTATGATGTTTCATTTATGAAGAAAAATACCAAAGTACATTAGAGGTCATTTGTTTATTAATAATTTTACAATACTGCAGACATTTCCTGTTTGCAAATGCTACAGTTTCTTTCAGACAATTGGTTCAGGCATAACCCTGGACCATTGATGCTAGTTTCAATTTTGGTAAGTGCTACTGTTACTGAATCATTAGGGCATTTACGCATTGAAGCAATTCTAATGAGGGAGAAAGATTGGTTGGATGACTATGGCTCTAGATTTTTTAAAGCATAAACAATCTTCACTCTTGTCAACATGCAGTGCCCAGATCCTCATTTCAAGAAGAGTCATCATAAGAGAAGGGTTGTGCCGAAGCCTTTAGTCGATTCAATAATTCAAAATTTAATTCCTGGAGGAAAGGTGTGTGCGGTAAATGTTATGTAGCTTAATAGTACGGACTCCAATTTAGTTCCCTGGGTAAAATCAGATGCTGTAATCACATGCCAGTAATTCGAAAAGAATGATTTTTGATAGTAGAGCACGATAAAGTGAGAGATTTATCTTCTGCTTCTTTTTGAAACAGTGAAAAGAGTTTCTTGTCCCTGAACTTGCTTCTGCTTTGTGGCCTACTCTATACCTTTATCTGCGGTCATTTTAAGTGAAACATAAATTTTATTATACTGGAATTGAGAATGCATTTCTTTTTGTCTTAGTGAAATAGAGCTTGTTGCTGAGGTTTTATGCCAGAAGTTCTTCTGTTGCATCTGGATTGAGGTCCTGAGCATTAATGCATGAGAAAATTAGTTCATTGCAAAAAAGTATCTTGATTTAGGGAAACACCAGAATAAGTTAGATGTAATCATTAAAGAGCTACATTTCCTAGGTAATTATGAATAGATCATAATGCAATGGGAATGCTGACAAATTTTGCTGGCTATTTCTATTTAAGTGCTTTGATTTTTTTTCCTCTTATGTCCAGTTTGATTTGAAATACTTAAAAACATGAGAATTGCGTTACATGTCTTTCATAGTTCAATTCTTCCACTTTCAGATTCAAATAATTTTTTTTTTACCTTACTATAGAATTCCCATTAGTGCCCAAAGATTTTCACACTTGTTAGTTTTTTCTAATATGTACTTCTTGGTTGAACAGCTTTTCATTCGGTCTGACGTGCATGAAGTGGCTCTTGACATGAGAAATCAATTCGACGCAGAGTCAAGTGAGCTTCAACACATTGACGCCGTTGATCCAAGCGTGTTGTGTGACCACGACGGATGGCTGCTGAAGAATCCAATGGGAATTAGGACCGAAAGAGAAATCCATGCCGAGTTTGAAGGTGCAAAAATTTACAGAAGGCTCTACCAAAAACGAAAATAGTTAACTTTCTTTAGGATTTTGATAATTTTGCTAGCTTAGGTAAGAAATAATCAAATGACTAACAGGCATGAAGTTTGTACTCATTATGTAACTGTTTCTTGGTGCTTTGGCGATTGAGGGTTAGTGGGAAGAGCTATGCATGTTATTTCCATCTTCAGATCCTACCGTCTACTGATCTTAACATCCATTCGAGGTATTCCTTGGATAGATTTTCTTGAGGGGTTCATTTTTGTGGTAAAAAGGGTCATTGGATTGAAACACAAACCAATTGGTCTGGATTTTGTTGGAAAATAAAGCAAAATAAGTTCTAATAGATAAAATAATTTTACAGTCATATTATGGGACTATAGCAGAGTGTACAGAGGAGTATTGTGGACTCAATCACTAGATAGAAAAGAGCATGTATTGGACTGGATACACGGTTACCACTTCATTCCGACAACTAGGGTCTTCATAGAGCATTGATACTGTCTGAATGCATGTTGTTTGCTCTATATGCCAACGTTTTGCTAAAACGTTTTCTGAAAACTATTACATACGTAGTGTGTATATATGATATCGGTATATACGTGTGCGGTATCTTTTGAATAGTTTTCAAAATTGTCTGTGTGAGACATATATGTGGTAATCTGGAGTGCTATTTTCTCACTGAATCCTAACCCCATTTTATTTCTGTCTATCTTCTTTGCATGTCTGACAGATATATTTTGACGCTCAACATCTGTTTAGCACCCCGTCACTAGTGAGAAATTCTTTGTTATTCAGTGAGTGCCCTTGTTCGGGCTTTACTTTTGTATTTTGTTATTAGAGTTCCATACCGAGTTTCTGTCGAGACACTAGGCTGTATTTTGTATTTCGGATACTGCTTTTACGATAACGGTTTTATATTTATTTGATCGTATTATTTTATCACTATTTTCTTATATTGTATTTTTAAATAAATATTTTGATAAATGAATGTTTGGGTAGAATATCTGTATCTCTGATGCTTGTGCGAGATGAGCTGGGCTTCCACAGACAGTTTACCTTGTACGCTGGTCACCGGCCTAACTCGGGTCGTGACACTAGCTGTTAAACCATATAGTAAAGGAACCATAGCCAAGTGATTCCCTTGGCCATAAAAACCTCTAAAAATATTAGGCCAAGGCCGTGGTTTATTTCTCATCAATAACTATACTAGAAAAATATTTAACCAAACAAATCTCGCCATCATTGCTTTGCTTGAGGCTTTTATTCCACTAGGTTTAATGATGGACAATAATATAGACACTTTTTCTTGTCTTATTATCTATGCAAAGTAGTTCTTCAAACCTCTATCAAGTTGGTATATTAAAAGACATGTCTTTATAGACAAGCAAATTCAATTGCCGAACCTTAAATTAAGGCAAAAATTTAACTGTCACATGTCTTCATGCAAATTAAATTGCATGCATTAATGCCCATTATCTTGAAATATCAAACTGCTTGGGTATATATATTACAAGAAAATTTTTGATCTCTTATATATTCAGTATCCGAAGCATGGGTACTATAACACCTCACATGATTTCGATTGGATCTTCTAAAACACTTTGTTCGATTTTCAATTAGATATTTGAGTATTAAGATGATGATTAGATGATTAATGATGATATTTTTGTAAGTTTAGGCGTAAATGAGCTCCGAGAATGATCTAACACATGCACGGAAGCAAAAGAGGAGGAGTACATATGGCTGGCAAAGGAACGTACATTATCTAGGGAAATGCATAATGTATGTTACGTAGGTCTAACATATATTAGACAAACTGTGGTGTACATTAAGGCTGTAAAAGTCAGGAAAAAAGCTTCTGGATGCATTTTTTAGCTAAATAACGTACGTTAGGTGTTGGGTAACGTACGTTAAGTGTTCATAACATATGTAAGGCTTAGTATAATGCACTTAACTTCACAAAATAAGTGACACAGTGAGTTTTGGTGAGAGAGTCAATAAATACTCCCACACCTCTCCTTTGGCTGGGCACTTTTCTCTTGAAGCACTCATTGACTTCCAAAATTGACTTCTCTTCATCTCTCCTTGCCTCTCCTTCATCCCTTTCAATTTCTTAAGGAAAGATCACTCTCTCAACTTGTTTCTTTGTTCCATTTCATGCATTAATCACTTAGGACTAGTTTAGTTGTGTTTGAATGTTGTTTTTGATGTTTGATGTTGTGTTTAGTTAGGCTTTCGAATTTTGGATGAATTTAATGGAATTTGATATGGATTTTGTTAGATTATGCTAGATGAACATAGAAGTGAATGGGTTTAAGTTGGAATTTAAAGATTGAATTTAATTTGAGTTGATTACGGTTTGGTGGAAGAGAAGATTTGGGATTCTTGATGTCAATTTGATTAATTAGTGAAATTGATTAATTATTCATATGATTGAGCATATTTGGAGGACTAATTTGTAGTTTTTCAAAAGTTTGGGATTGAATTATAAAATGACATAACCTTGAGGACTAAAGTGTAATTTGTTAAAATTTGAGGGACTAGAACTAATATTTTACAAAATGTTAGAATTATCAAAGAGAGGGTTAGATACTATAACGAAATAGGATTTCCTATGCCATTGAGGTTTGGGACTTACAACTACATTGCATACATTTTCGTATTGCTACATACCATATTTGATTCTATTATTATATGTCTGCTCTCAGTTCCATTTAATTATCAATGTGACCAGTCATCCACCAGCGGTGCATGATTGAATTATTTGACTCGGTATCTAGGTGAGTTGGATGTCATATTAGACACATAGGCATTGTTTTGATAAATTATTCTGTTTTTAGTGTGCTCTGATTGTACTATGTAATTTGGACTAATTAAAGGATTGATAAATCTTAAGATTTGATATATGCGAGATTTTTGTAATTAGTAATCCATTTTAAAATTAATTATATTTTCTGTAACCATTTGTATGCTTGTAGGCCTATCTGCTAAAAATATATTTTTGTATAAATGACTCTAATTCATGACACTTAGTTATGTGATACATAGTCTTTAGTATACCAATGCTCTATCAAGGCCTAATTACCCGGGTAAAATAGTAACTTGTGTGTCCAGTGCAAATACACAATTTATTTTCTGGTGGCAGTAGTCCACATCTGTGATTCTGATTTTGTCTGATTCCTATCCTTCATCTGATTCTTTGATATAATAATTATCTGGTAAGTACCATCTATGCAAACAGTTTTGGAGAAAGTTTTTCAAACTAATATTAGTATATATTTGCGTGTATATTAGTACTTTATAATATATATGTGTATGTGGTATTTTCAAAACTGTTTTCAAAACAGTTTATATGAGGACCTGGAGTCACTCTAGTGTATTGTCATTTACTGAGTATTTTCACCCCTTTTTTGTAGTTTAACATTTCAGGACATTTTCGATGATAGCATCTATCTAACTTTCCACACTCAATGATGCACTTCATTTAGTTAGTCAGTGAGTACCATTTTGATCAGATTCTTCGTCTTTTTGTATTAGAGCTCCACTCTAAGATATTATGGGTTAATGAGTGCAAATCATTATTTTGTTAGTTCGATTTACTTATAAATATTTTTATTTTATTTTTTCTTTACTTGCTAACTTAATTATATGAAAATATTTTGATTTAATCCCTTTTTGTTACTAACGATTCTGTAGCCCGTGTGAATACATGAATAACACTGATTGAGAAATTTGTAGCAAGTAGGGCGTATTTTTACAAATAGTTTCAGCGTATTGGTATTATTAAAAATATTTTGTTAGAGTTGCAAATTCAATGTTACAGAAATGGTCGATTGTGTAATTTTCTCTAAAAAATTCCTATGATCACTACTTTTTTATAAAAAAGGACGCAAATCATATTATGGTAAAAGAATAGAGAATTCAAAGTTTGCATTCTCTATCTAAAATCCATGCATGCGAGACAATTTACTCTTGAAGCAACACAACAGGTCAAAGGATCCAGGTGGGTCGGCAGGGGTCGGCTGCCCACAAGCAGTGGAAGTACCCATACACCAGTTCCCTCTGCCACCCACAAACCCTAGATCCACCATTCCCCTTCTCTACAACTTTTTTTTTAATACAGACAACACAAATACAATGTATTTTTAACAATTAACAAATCATAGATATTGCTTCTATTTCTCATTATCTTCCTAAGTTCCACGCATTCACCAAATCACAGAATTGGTCGGTACCGCTGTTCCCCGCATTCTTCTTTCAAAGTCGTCTTCGTTTCTTTCGTCCGTGTCGCTCCCACGTCTTTCAAGTTCTGGATCTGTCATTAGTCTGAAGTGGGAGTCACATTGTAGAACTAAAAATTACTTTTCCATCATGTTAAATTACTAATTGGTACTAAATAAAGGCCCCAACTTAAGTTATATATAACAGAATTCTAGAAACATCGCCATTCCACTAAAATATCTT
The DNA here is from genome assembly GCA_948243855.1 of Flueggea neowawraea. Lineage (NCBI taxonomy): Eukaryota > Viridiplantae > Streptophyta > Magnoliopsida > Malpighiales > Phyllanthaceae > Flueggea > Flueggea neowawraea. The sequence goes on from CAODLS013938406.1 coordinate 10,965, forward strand.
CATCAACACAAAACTTATCATATAATATTGGAAGGTTTAGTATGTGCTTACGTTGAAGGTTCTCTATGAAACCCTCCAACAGAAGTAACACGTGGGACCTTCATAGTCTGTGATTGAAAAGTAGGTATTCTTAAGTTTTAAATTAATTGACGACCTTCATTCAAAGAACTAAGACGTACGAAATGCATTTTTAGTAATATAAACGAAGTCTAATTTGACGCGTAACTCGGAAAGGAGAAGACCATACAAAAGCCTTCCAATTCTTTGAAGCACTTTCATATCAATCACTCCTCACTATATAATCTTTTGAACTTTAACAAGATCTTGAAGTCTCCACATCTTTAGACACCTCTATATTAATGTAGTTTTTATATGCCACCATACCCATAAATAGCATTTTGTGTATAAAAAAATTGAATTCAACCAATGAAGCTATGCCCAAACATTCCAAATAATGCTTCTTATAGTCATCCGATGGACCACATGTAGCTTAAGTGACTTACTGATATCTCTCCTGTCACATATTAATTTAATACACCGCATTACCTCAATTGGAATCCTAGAAGCTTCATTAGAGTAATATAATAATGCATTAACATTAAAATAATGCTTGAAGCATGCATTTAAGGATAGCTTGTCGCAACAGATGGTATGTTCCAATTGGATTGTAAGCTATTTTCGAGGGAACATCAACAACCCATTATGGTTTATCCGGCTCATGAATCATGATATACTTTCCACAGTGGGTTTTTACAATTAGACAAAGATCTGGCTTGAGTTATATGCATAGAATCTAGAGAAATTGGTATATTGATGAATGATGCTTATGACAATTAGTACGGTAGCAAAGATTTTGTGAACACACTTGTTCTTTTGTAATTGGTAGACCAAATATTTAACTTGTAAACATCTAATAGAAGCACATGTGGAAACAAACCATAGGATAGAAGGAATGACTTCATTGCAAGGAACTTGAATCAAAAAAGAAAAGGAAAATAGATATTGGATTAGTGGTAATGAGATCATCATTTTGTGAGAAAACTAAAGTATTGAAATGACACATTGATGAGACTATAAATATGTTAGTTTGTCACTGATGTGTCATAGAATTTGGAGACAATCATTCTATATAGAGTGAAAGCATACATACAAAAAGCAAGATCTTAATATGGTAGAAATGATGGGTTTGGGAATTGCTGATCAGCAAGGATGGAGGAAAGGTCCATGGACACCTGAAGAGGATAAATTGCTTAGTGAGCATGTGAAGTTGCATGGAGAGGGAAGGTGGAGTTCTGTGTCTAGGTGTGCAGGTAAGTTAATTACTACTAAATCTTGCTTTCATTCTAGTTAAAGGGAGATGATAAATAAAAATAATGTGCTAGTGGAGAACGTAATTATTGATTACAAATTCTAAATTGCTAGTTTCTATTTCTAGAATGTTGAATTTCTTTTTGGGTGGGAATAAGTATTAGATCTTGCTATTAAGAGAAACTTTCCTTCTTCGTTCTTTTTGACAAAAATTATTATTTTAATATCTAGTTGTTGTTATAATTGACTGGCTTGGATATATAATTAAATTAATTGTTCTTACCAGGTTTGAAGAGGAGTGGCAAGAGCTGTAGGCTAAGATGGGTGAATTATCTTAGGCCTGGACTCAAGAGAGGTCAAATAACACCTCAGGAAGAAGCCATTATCATTGAACTTCATGCTCTTTGGGGTAACAAGTAATTCAATAATACTCTCTCTTAATTAATTCCTCTCTTTCGTATCGAGAAACATTTTCATGCTACTTTTTTTTTTAAAAAAAGAATTTGATTACGATATTGTTGTATTAGAGATTTGAACTTTTAAGTAAATCAATGCGCTATTTGAGGTTTACCTCAATAATCAATTTGGTCATTGGTTTTACTGGATCGCATCTAAATTACTAATGAGAATACGAACAAAGGTAATTTTTTATAGAGCTGATAGTTGAATGCTAATAGATACCATGTAGTAGTCTTTGGGTTAGTAATTTGGTTTGCTTGATGCAGGTGGTCAACTATTGCAAGATATTTACCGGGAAGAACAGATAATGAGATAAAGAACTACTGGAGAACCCATTTCAAAAAGAAAGAGAAATCCTCTCAAAAACAAGAAGAAAGAAAATCCCAGAATCTCCTTAAACAAAAGAAGCTGAATCAACAACAACAAGAGCAAACACAAGAAGATAATAAAACAAGTGATCAGGAAAACATGAATGAGACAAATAGAGCGAAGCAAGAAGTAGTTTACATGAACGAGAACATGGAGGATCAATACTTGCCTGTAATGTCTCATGATGTTACATCTTGGGTTGATTATGTTGTAGAGGACTATGGGCTATGGAGTAGCCAACTCTGGAACCTAGATGGACTGCCATTTCACCATGATCATAACAGAAACTGTACCAAGATTGCTATGCAAGATGAAGCAAATATAGGAGGAGAGTCAAGCAACATCTACAATGGAGGATATATTTTCTGAAAAAACAAATGGATCATCTTTTCGTTTTCTTTATATTTATTTTCGAAAGGGAAGCAATAATGCATCTAAACTTTGTAATATTTCATGTATTGCTATGTACTTGATGAGGGTTGTACCATTATTTGTATTAGCAAATTAATAAAAGCGTGTGGATTTTTGCTTAATCTACAACTCTTCATGCTTGAATCATCTTTGAATTTATTTAAACTAGAATGTCTTTACTAATTATTTTATATACTTTTCGAACACATTCTGTTTCCATTCAATGATTAAATGATATAATATTCAGATCAACATTTTATGTTTTTTTTTTCCATGAAACAATGATTTATTTCATTAAAGGTCGATTCCCCTAAGTTCCCTATGGTTTGTTAATATTTATAATTGTGTCCCTACTTTTTGAAAAAACCCCAAATCAATCCCTGACAAATCTACATTGTTAGTTATCTTCCAAAGAGATGTGGAGAAGGCTATCTTACCCTTAACACAATAATTCCCACACTTCCTCTCTCTTCCTCAGCATGATCTCTTGTTCGAAGTCCTTTCTCTCTTTTTCATCACCAATTTATGCTCCCTCTCTCCTCTGTCTTCTTTGAATCTCTTCTTCTTGGGTTGGCCTTACCGCCTCTGCTAGTCTTTCATATACCCGTGTTTGCCATGGGCTTTGAGTTTGTTGGAATTCGCGGCTAAAATATGACATTCATATACATACATGACAGCGGATATAACAAAAATTTAATGCCTTGAATTCCCCTGAGGACCCATGCATATCAACATATATAATTAAGGTTTGAAGATTTACCTTTCACCAAGGCTCGATCGATTGGTTGTATGAAACGTTGGTGTAGCTCTTTGCACCAAGAACCCGAATCACCTTTGAGGAATCAAGTTGCTTTTCCGCGAACGTGGTTACAGGTATCCACACGAACGAACTTACCTTGGAATGATTGCAGTATACTAGCACCCTTTTTAGAATCACTATTCTAAGGCTCACAAAATTATTTTCTCTCTTTGAATTGTGGCACACTAATTCGGCCAAGGGATGAATGAATGGCAAGGGGTGCGAGTCTATTTATAGGCATATGAGATGACCTAGATAGACAGCACATATGAACTGAAATTCCCCTTCGTCTTGCCTTATTAGGATTCGGTTTTCACCTTTGTGTAAAAAGAGAGCTGAATTCATTCATAGTCATACTAGGTTTCGATTATCTCCTTTAGTACAAGAAGAAAGCCAACTTCATTTATGGATTTTCTGAATTTATTTTTTTTAAGGAAAATTTATATTTTTTTAGACCAATGATGAAGTGTGCATTGAATTAGTGAATTTGGATAAAATTAAGGACTAGTTTAGTTTAATTTTTCAAGAAC
>CAODLS013939056.1:0-10034 GCA_948243855.1 Flueggea neowawraea
ACGAGCCACAATGATCATTCTGTAAGGATTAATCTTGCTTGATGCAATTGGTACTTTCCTTGATAGTGGCTGTCTTGCCTCTTCTAACCTGCATTAGTTTCAAATGCCATCATAATATGTCAGCATTGAAGCTCAAGTATATGTTGCACCTTAAAAGCTTAAAGCTAGCTCCGGTAAAGGAACTAGCTCTTTCACTATGTTATTGTAAGATCTTTCCAATTATTAACAGTTTTTCATTAAGCATAGCAAGCAACTCAAACTTTGACTAGACTGAGCTCTGGTTCTTTTACTCCCTCTTTTCCTCAAAGAGTGCTTTTTAAGGTTTTGACACACATATTAAGAAAATGTTTAAACTACATTAATTATAGTAATAGTTTACTTTATTAGCTTTATTAATTCTAAAGAGAATATGGCAAAATATTTTGTGTGGCAATTTAATAAGAGGGTAAATATGAAAGAAAATATTAAAAAAAAATTGATTTTACAAAATGTCACTTATTTTGGTAAGAAGTAACTTATCTTAACAAGCACTCTTTGAGGAAAGGAGGGAGTAATGCAAATCATTTATAAAAATAACTTTTTCGCATTTAAGATTATGACTTATTTGATGTTGTTTGACTGTATTGTTAAAAAATATTTACGATTAGGAAAGTTGAATTATGATGTTAAAGTGTAAGGCTAGGTGAAATACATGGCAGCATCCATGTCATCGTCAGGTTCAGGTCCAAGATTTCCTTGCATCATTTTCCAGTCATCCATCCTTTCCTTCCATCCTGCCTCTTTCTTCTCATCCCATCGTGCACTTCCTGTTTCATGTAAAAACATACCATCAATATTCTCATCAATGTATACACCATCTTAATTTCTGTTAACATAACTCCTCAAAGATTCAAGTACAAGGAGATAGAAGATTGAACAGTATGTTTTTTGATAAGAATATGTTGAATACTGTTGAATATACTATGAAGCTTTTAATTACCAGGTTCATGATCGGGAATCGGGTATGGATGCACCCGTTTATGAAGTGAAGAAGACAACATTTGTTCTCCATGAGCACCAACTGGGAATTCTCCACTCACCTGATATATAACATTCATGGCATTCTCTATAGTGTTAGTTCTGAAGACAGTGATGATGGTAAAGAGAATGGTTGATATATTAATGGAGGAATTTTGGCTTACAGGTCTTGATCTGCCACCAGCTATAACAGGTGGAGGGAATTGGCCATTTTCTTCGTCGTCATGGCCTCTTCCATACATCATCTTCCCATGAAGCATTGCTTCTGTGAGATGCTTGTTTTTTTCTTGCTCATCTTCAATGTTGAATTCATGTTCAATATCATCAATGTCCTCCTCCTCATCATCTCCCTCCACCCTTGGACTTCCTACAACATGTTATGTGAAAAATAAATTTAAAAATCTTAAGGAACCAAAAGAAAGGGAAAAAAAAATAATATCAAGAACTGGCTTCTCTAGAAAATCAAGAAAATTGAGTCATATTAAACTATAAACTCTTGTTGAAAGAAGAGGAGTTTATGTCACTGTCACAAACTTCGATGTTCTAGAGTTAAACCTACTGTTGGAATTCATTCAAGTATCAATGAACTACAAACTGATTGATTTTTTGTAATCTTATTAAAACCAATATTTACTGCATATTTTATAAAATAAATAAATAAAAGATGGTGTGTAGCTTGCATGGAGGTAGTACCTTTGATACGCTTGTAACGAGTCTTACACTGAGGACAATTCTGAGTGCCTTCTCTCCTTTCGTACTCATAGCAAGGCCTACACACTGGGAATCCACATTCATTGCATGCAACGAACAAATCTCCATCCACTGTGAGTCCAACCTCATCCCCACATATCTCACACACTTGTCCATCCAACTTCTTCAATGGCTTTGGCTGTACCAATCACAAACATTTACAACCTCATTGAATTTTTCAAGTGAAGACACCAAACAATCAAACATTACTCTGAAAGTGTGTAGTTATTTATTTCAAAAATGTATCGATAATACTATATAGCAATTCCATTACTAAAATCGATTTTTTAGTGCTGAAAACATGTTGCGCTATTAAACTATGAGTCTATTGGTGTGTTAAAGGTGCAATGAAATGAAATGAAAAGTATATATACCTCCTCATGACCATGAATGACAACAAGTTCATTTCGGTTGTGAGATCCAGCAACAAGACCAGCACTGGCTTCCATGGTGGTGGTGAGTGAGAGAAGATGGGAAGAATGGAGAGTGAAGAAGGAGTGTTTGTGTTTTATGAATGGAAGAGTAGAGCATAAGATGATCTCTTACCTAATTAATGTGTCCAGGTAAGGGTGGTGTGTTTAGGTGGTTGCAGAGTCACCATTGCCTTGAAGTTAAGCTTCCTCCATTTTCAACTACCGTATAGTATATAGTAGTTCTTCTCTCGACACATGCCCTTCTTCTCTTTTTTCTTTTCTAAAGATAATTTTTCCGATTTAGATTTTTAACGTGAATTTAGGTTCTTTCTGAAAATAAATATATATAAAGAGAAAACTGTTATCTTTTGTACTCAACTATATATACAAGCAACGTTAGAATTTTTACATTGTAGTCTTTAAAATAAATTATCGCTGAGTGATTCGATCCCAATGGAATCAATAAAATAATTTATAACAAAAAAAATAGTTAATAAATGTTTACAGCATAATGTCAAATAGAGCGTTAACTGAGAATTTATCCGAACTTGATGGCATATATAACATCAACATTTCACCCAAACATTTGCTGAAATGTAAGTTCCAAGTGTATATGTTGACGTAACTGATCACATTTGCAATAGATAGTGATATGTCTTCTATTATATTACATTTTAATTCACATTTCACAAATATAACAATTTATAACATGCTATAATCAATTTCTTTCTCCTCGCCCTCTTCTCTCACAGTCGATCTCTTTCTCTCCACTCTCTCTTTCTTTGCACATCTGCTCTCTTCCTCCATTCTCATCGTTGATTTGCTCTGCCACCCCTTCTTCCCATATTCTCTCCTCCTCCGTCGCCCTCTCCGCCTCCGCCTCCCTTTCTTCCTTCTCTCTTCTCCTTCCTTTTTTCTCTTCTCATTTCTGACTTCTTTTTCTCTCCCTTTTCTCCTCGGCCCTTGGTTCTACTCCTCCTCGGTCCTCCCCTCCTCGTTGGTTCTCTTCCTCATCAACAAACTTGAAAACGCGATGTGAACCGATCTAGAGAGAAGCGACGCGACGACGAAGACAATAATCTAAAGAGAGAGACGTTGCGACGGCCGGAGAGGAGCGACGACGAGAGAGCGGCGACAGCGTGAGTGAGTGATGGGTATAGAGACGCGGTGGCAGAGTTGACGGCTGGAGGGGCAACAACTAGGGTTTGTAAACCCTATCTGCAATCATGGAAGAGGGGACCTATACTGAAATTTTGCAATTCCCTAAATTACTTGATAATTATATAATTAGTCCTTCATTTAATTATATTTAAATCCTTCTAATATGTAAATTACAAAATAATATCTAAAAAATAAATGGTAGTTGTTCTCGAAATGTACTCTATACTTGACAATTATAGAATTAGTCCCTTATTTATTCTCATTTTTTTTATCATGTACTCTATTTGTACTCTTATTGTACTTGTTTTTTTATAGAGATTTTGTTGGTCTAACTAATAAGTGTTAAATAACTTGATTCATTTGGTCTTATTTTATTGTTGTACTCGGTTTTGTACTTGTGTTGTTCTTCCATTGTACTCGGTTCATAAGTACTCGGTTTTTTATTTTGTATTTGGTCTCTATTTATTCTCATTTTGTTGTTTGTACTCTGGTTGTACTCGCTTCACTGACTTGAATATTGTGGTCAAAGCAATGTCAATACGCGGTCAAAATATTGTATTTGTGAATTATTTTTTTTTTTGTTTCCATTTTTGGTAAGTTTTTCACATGTGTTGTATTAGAGTAATTGTCTTTTATTTTATAGCTTATTTTGACAAATCACCCTTAAAAAATAACAGAACATGTAGAAAATCAGTTAAATACTGAAAAACTAACTTCCTTAAATACTAATATAAGCATGGTAGCTTTCGTGATCCTAGACATGAAGAATGCCAAGTAATTAATAAATAATAGAAGTGACAACAAGAATAAGTTACCATATATGTACACTGTACTATGATTTCACAGATCTAAAAACGAAAAAAATATATAAAACAGAACATACATTATTTTGATATATTAAGTATCTATTAAAAATTACACTTTTAATTTTTTTTTAACATGAAAAACAATTCCGAAACTATTATTTAAAAATAAAAAAATTGTTGACTTTGATTTTGATGATAATTAATGCAAAACATCCATGAAAAGAAGTGTAAAGGTGTAGATTATTGTGCGCATAGAAAAGAGTGTAATGTGTGTAGTATGGATGCTATGGGTGTAGAAGGTGTTGTATTGCGCGTAGAAGCATCAATTCTAGAAGACAATGAGCATCAGACTTTGATCTACGTACGTAGACGAGCGAATGTCTAGATGAGCAAAATGATTGAAGATAGATGCAACGTTAAAGGGGTAGAATGAGCGTAGAAGAGTAAAGATGAAAGCTTTGAAGAAGACATACTACGCACGTAGTACAGAGTACAACGCACGTAGACGTGGTCCAAAATATGACAAAGCTAAGGAGCTCATCGGGATTTGAATTTGAATATTCTCTGACACATCTGGCACAGTCACGTGAAGAATCAACGTTGCAATCCTGAACGAACTCATCTACGCACGTAGAAGAGGGTAAACACACGTAATAAGCCATTGGGTGAAAATGCATAATTCTGGAAGTCAGTCCAATGCACGCAGTATGCGATACAATCCACGTAGATCATGATACTATACGCATAGCAGAGATACAACGCACTTAGTATAAGGTAACGTCAATTAATTTGGAATTCTCTACTCTCTCACAACGGCTACTTTGAGGCTCCAATTGCTATATTATTAAGGGTAGCTATAAATAGACATCCTAGAACAGAAGAAAAGTAAGAGAGACTTTTACCAAGACTTTCTATTCACTTTATCTCTCTTATCTACCTTTCTAACCCATTTGAGCTATTTATTTGCAATTTTATAGTTGTGTTTGTGTGAGCTTAAAATTGTTATACCATTGGGTTGATTTTGTATCAAGCAAGATTGTTCACTTGGAGTAAATAGGTTTTCTAGTGAGCCTTAGAAAACTAGAGTTTTTGGTTTGCTTGTTTTGTCCCTAAAACAAGTGGTGAACGGTTTTCTAGTTGAACCCGCAAAAACTAAGGAAACGGTTTTCTTGTTGAGCCCGCAAAAACAAGGTGTAACAGTTTTCTTGTTGAGCCCACAAAAATAAGTGGTGTAAACGATTTCCCTCCACCTGAAAGTGAGGAGATAGTGAATTGAAATTCTTGAGTGGATCTCAAGGCGTGGATGTAGGTCAAGGAAGATCGAACCACTATAAATTGAGGTTTTGATTTCTCTCTCCCTTTCTCTCTTTATTTGATTTACATTTGCATTTGATTTATTGTTGATTGTGTGAATTGGATCTTTAGAGCTTTCGCATTTAACTTTGATATTAATTTCAAAAGAATTTTGTTATTTGTTTTGATTTGTAAAAGATTTTCAACAAAGTTTTTCACTTGCTAAAAATCAAATCTACCCCCTCTTGGATTTTCATTCTATTGCATATATTGGGACCGAATCTGGATTACAAAATTCATATAGCATGTTAAAAATTTGTAACTAGGATGACCTGACAAAAAGCTCTCCGCATTTGAATTTACTCAATTAAACTGACTTAACTCAGTAGTGACGCAGATTAAATTTCTTAACGAGGATGACCCAATAAAAAGCTGGTGGGTAAGAAATAAAGTATATATATCTGCTCTTGTTTTAGTATTGTTGAGCCTAACAAACAAATTAGGTACCTGCAAAATGATACATACCAGCACCAACATGCATGATTATACGTAGGGAAGCCATTTTTATTGAGAAATATAATACTTAAATCAAATATGGTCCTACTACTATAAGAAGGTTTATAGTTTAAAAATGGAACAAAAGAGTTTCAAAATTTGATCCATTTCTGTCAACAGGGAAATATTCAGAAAGCTAAAATATAACATGTGAAAGAAGAGAAGAGGATGCTTGCGATTTAAGAACTTAGAAACTAAGCCAACTTCAATTTGTTAGTTGGTGTAAGTTGGAGAGACTCCATCCATCTAGACATTCTTCCCTCTCCTACTTAAACCCACAACTCTCATTTCTATTAACCATTTATATTCATCCTTCATCTCACCATCATATTGTATTCAACAGTGTTTTGTTAATTTCTTTCTTCTTTTTTTATATTATCACACTTACAGTTTCAACTTTTCTAATACTAGAACCTTTTTCAATTCTACAACCTTTTACAATCAAAGACATCAAAGATATTCTACAACTTACAGTTTTCAACTTTTCTAGTTAAAGACATAAAAGATACATATTCTACAACCTTTTACAATCTATAATTAGACGCTCATTTTGGTTAATTGAGTGTTAGGTGCTTCTACAATTCTTTATAACTTTTTGGTTATCTTTCAACGCTATAGGCAAAAAATAATAAATAACAAACTCATTCACAAGAAGCACAAGCATGTTCTTAAGTTCAAATTTTATATACGAAGAATGGAGAGTTTTACAACCCACAAAGTTCTCTCTAACTTACCACCAGTTGTTTAACCTAATGGCAAATGAGTGGAAGACTCATATAGAAGGCATCAGATTTGAATTCTTTCATCACCACTTCAATAGGAGCTATCACCTTTATAATGAGAAATATGGATAGAGTTGTCCTTAGTTGTGCAGTCTATTAGCTTGTTGGGCTTCTGATGGATTAAAAAAAGTTCTTTCTTTCTTTAATTTAGATATATAAAAAAAATCCAAATTCTAGATGATTTAATTGAAAAGAAAAAAAAAAAGACGAACCTTATGATCTATGTTTGTCCAACAAGGCAACAACCATGCATCATTGGCCTTTCGTACGAGCATTTAGCATTAAGTAGTGTTCCTCGTACTTCCAAAAAAAGAATTAGCACTACTATTCTTCTACTCGTCGGAGACGAATTTGAGTATACTAACTACAATGATCCCTACCAACATTTGATACTTAAGTAGCAGTTGCATCATTTTCAAATGCACCCATTTCATCTTTTATACTCCTCATCATCAATCTTGCCTGATTTGTTTACAACATGAAATTATAATATTCAGATGTCTATACCTAATTTCTGACATTTTATCCAATCAATCATTCAGTGTTATCTCGCAGTCCCTTCGGTTATTCTTTCAATTTAGCATTTATGAATATGATTAAACAACTTAATAATTAACTAACAGTCTAATTAATTATATTTCAATTTGTCCTTATTGTTTTTTGGATAGTAAAGGATTAAATTTCTCTACTTGGTGACTCATGCATGAACATGACTTGCATAAGATGGCTTTAAACCATTTTCCAATGCAAATAATACTCACTAACTGATATCAGTAATCATAGTTTAAATCAAATGGGTTAATACCTTTAAAGTTAAAGAAATCAAATATAAATTCTCGATAAAAAAAATCATATAGAAATAAACATCTTTGTTGTCGATAGGCCTCACAAAGTGCAAATTCAAGCTGAACTTTGTGGATTAGTCAAATGCACACGAACTATAAAATAAAAATAGCGTTTGAAAATCTCGGTGTTTAGGCTAAAAAAAACTTTTTATAATAGTTTCTAGTAAATAATAAAATTGAAGAGGTGAGCTGAAGTATTCTCAAGCTTGGTTGAGTTTGCGCGCATCCATCAAAACAACCCATTCCAACAACAAACCTATTTTCCACAACCGAACAATTAATTTGATCTTCAGACCTTTCAATTATCAAAAAGGGCTCCATATTTGAAGTAATCCTCCCCATGATTAATTTGCCAGACCTTCCAATCCACTGCTCCAACTCCGGTACATCCTCTTCTGCAGTTTGACCGATGATAAACACGAGAGCTTGACAGTGTTGATGTGCAGAAAATTGTAAACAAGCTTATTCTAAAAGCATTTGTTTTCGGAGCCAGAGAACCCAGTCCTAAATCACAACCATCATAAAGCTTAGCATAACATTTATACATTTAGCTCTGAAATACGAAAAAAGAAATCATAAAAAAGCCAGCCAAGTCGAATCCTATCACAATAATATTTATGCTACAAAAATGTTGCTGCTGTTATGAAAATCTGGCAAGCATGTTATGGTACATATGGTAGTACAACAATCTATACAATTTACCACACCAGGATCCACATCGCGAGGACTGGAACGAGGATAACCCGCCAAATAGTTTAGAGTTAAAGCACATCATGAAACTCCTAACTGCAGTCACACACCAGCTGATATTTCATTTGTAGTTGACTTTTCTTTTTTCTTTGGTGGCTCCGGAGTTTTTTGCAGAAGAGCCTTATTTGGTACCAGCGTAATAAAAATATTTCTGTCGCGGAAGTTTTTGCTCTCCTCAGTGGCAAGCTGCGAATCATGTATCAAAGAGACGTAAGAAATAGAGAACTCAAACAAAGAACGCTGGTTTTACCCAAGTGAAACCAATACTGGGCGGCTGTTTAATATTCCTGACTTTTAGATAGCATCTAGTTGGTTCCTTTTTCAAATCAAAGATAGCATCTAATTGTTATAAAAATAAAAATCTGAAGAATTACCTCCCCTATGTCATTCTGGAAGCGTCTGATGAGTTCGATGGCGATATTTCTGAATTCATTTTCACGGCCTTTCAGGTTCACGATAACTTTGACCTGAGATGATTATGCGGTCAAAGATAAATCAAAAGAACAATATTCACCATGCTGTACGAGAAAATATGGGAACAACCTTGTCACCATCATTCAGGAACTTCCGAGCAGCTTTCAAGCGCACACCATAATCATGTTGATCAATGTTGTAACTGTCAACAAAATTTACATGTAACAGCGTATGCTTTCCAAGTTAGCAACAGAAGTATAACTACTATTGGAAGAACCACACAAATTTTTATCAAGTGATCTCAAATAAAGATGTTGATCAGATCAAGCATGTGAACATGAGATGAATATTTCATTTCTATCAACAACATCTAAATTACGAGACCATCATTGGTCTCAGCACAAGAGCAATGCAGAACTTAGCAGTACATGGCCGAGTTAAGATAACCCACCTGCATTGAGAAGTAAAAGATAATCCTAGCCTAACCTTATAATCAGAACGTTTCAAATAAAGATAACCCTAACCTTTCCTTGTAATCAGAATGTTTCAAATAAACTATCTTTTTATATGCATCAATTTTCAGAAAATTGCAGATATGTGAATTCCCAGACCATATAATTGGATCCAGTCACTTACCCCATTTTAAGCTCCTTCAAGTCCATACGGCTTGCTGAAGTTTGTAGAACAGTCGATTAGTTTCTATTCACAAGATATATAACTTACAACTGAGAAATTAAAGTAAGAAACTGTAAAGAAAGTAACCATCTACCAGCACTTTTCTTCTGCTGCCCTTTCTTTTTCTTTTGCATTTCATATCTATACTTGCTGGACAAAAAAAAAAGTAGTACCATTGTGATGAATTTATTGAACAGATACTGGACTTCTTAATCACCAATTTTGCAGAACTATACCCAAATTTATAGCTTCATAATACATAAATGTGTAAGAGCTTGATGCCATGTACAAAGACAAAAGTGGAAGTTCCAAATGCCAGGAAAACCAGCACTGTGAAATGATGTGGAACTTGTACATTTCCGATAACCATTTGAGCCGTAGACAAAATAGTATATTGCCTCCAATATATAATGTAAATTAAAGAAAAATCCGCAAGTAATTTCAAGTTTGCATTGGGATTAGAGAGGGCAATTTGATCAAAGCAATAAAATCAACATGTGTGGCATGATGAACATTAAATTATTCAACCTTAACTTAGAATCTTCTTCTCAAACAATATCAAATGACACCTAC
>CAODLS013939112.1:0-11245 GCA_948243855.1 Flueggea neowawraea
AATACAAACTGAAATCTAGATGCGAACATCCCACTTCATATGAGTTTATTCTCAATTCGTGCTCTAAACCCTTACTTCAATATTCAGACATCTAAATACATATATTAATGTATATTAAACAGATAATAATGTAGGAAATCACTTACTTTTCTTCTAGGATGCAGTAGACGTGAAATTGACAATTTCTAGGTTTCCTACCGAATTTTCTAAGGCAATATGTTCTTCTCCTCTTTTCTCTCTTTTTTCTCCTTCTGTTTTCTTTCAATTAGGTGGGCTGAGCACAAAATGGATGTTATGTTCTTGTTTAAATTCATATTTATCATGTTTCATTTTAAGCACAAGTTTATTCACTCGAGTAATCATATGAAGACAAAACATTTATACCTAGGACTGGCATATTCAGAGTTTAAATGTCGAAGATTGATGTCCCAATGGTCAAAAAATTGGCTTACTTGAGTAACCAGTATGGCTTACCTAAGTAACACGTTCTAGGGAATGATTTCAAAGAAGACTCACTCGAGTAACATCAATGGCTCACTCGAGTAAGACATTGTGTCAGAGTATTAAATACATGGTTGCTCGATCTCACAACGGCTATAATCAATCCCTCAATGTCTCTTTTGACTTGGAAAACTATAAATACTTCAAGGACACTTTAGAAAACAATTAAGAACATTTGGGTATTCAATTCTTGCAACAACCCAGCATCAAAGCATTTATTTTCTCTTTTTTATTGATACAAGTGTATTGTTCATCAATTTCATTCTTCATTGCTTGTATCACTAGCTTATACATTGTTGGTGAGTATTTGTAAAAATAGTATTTTAGAGTGATTGTGAGTGGGATCAAATGGTAGATCCTTAGGTTGGTTTTGTTCTTGAACTCGTACAAAAAACTTCGTAAGAGTTCTCACTTATCTAGAAAGTGAAGTTGTAATCTTGTGAAGATTGTTACTGGAAATCCTAAGTGGTAATACTTAAGTAGTGGACGTAGGCAAAGAGTTGGTCGAACCACTGTAAATCCTTGTGTTGGTTCTTCCTTGCTTGCTTTAATTCTGAAAAAGATTCAAAACCACTTATACCACACTATTCAACCCCTCATTCTAGTATGGTAATTGACTCAACAAAATGTCATGCACACATAATAAATTTAGTGGTTCAAGATAGATTGAAAGAACCTAATGAAAGTGTCATAAATACAAGATGTCACGACCCGTTTTCAGGACCATGACCGGCGTACGAAGTGAACCGTCTATGGAAGCCCGGCCCATCTCGGACAAGCCTCAGAGATACAGAAACTCTACCCATTCATTTATTTATTAAAACATTTCAAATAAAATATCTGTAACAAAATCATATATAATTATATGAAAACAATATTTTCCATATATATATCAAAACATAATATATGTAAAAACATATACAAAGCGAACTAGTCGCAAATCAATATACAAAAAAAAAGTCCACAGACCCCATAACACAACAGCATCTCAGAGTGGAGCTCTAAAACAAAAGAAGTAGACTGGCCAAAAGGGCACTACTAACCAAAGATAGCAATGTCTCACTGGGCGGAGATGCCAAAGGTTGTCGAGTCAAATCAATCTGTAAAATGGAAACAAGGCAACATAGAAAATGCCAAACTCTCAAACGATCTTCTCCCAACTAACCAAACACCCACAAGAACTCTAATCATCCTCAAAAACATGAATCTAACATCTTCTTCCTCAAAACAAATCAAAATTATTGGGAATCACAATTCTCAATTTCAGACATCTTACACCCCAAGATACAAATCATCCAGTCCACCAAAATCAACCATGATTCAAGTATCTCTAACTCATATTTATCAAAATATAACATAAATAAACTCCAAATTAATCAGAAATCCATAGAATTCAAACCCTAACTCGGATTAAACCCATCTCCTTTAAACACAAAAACTCTCAAAACCAAAGCTAGAATCTATTGGTTCCAACTCAAACAATCATAATATAACATCAAACAAACTCCAATCCATCAGAAACAAAGAAATTATAATGATCCATCAATCTCAGCTAAATCCCTAGATGAATGATCCATAATCAAAACAAGGAAATAGAAGGATCAAAGAGTTTTTCTTACCATAGAAATCCAAGTGGAAGAGAAAAGAATCAAAGAGAAACAAAGGAAATGGAAAGAGATGGTGGAGAGAGTTATTTCAGTGGTTGAGAGTGAGTTATGATGGAAAAGAAAGCAGTTGGATGTATTTATAGTCTCACACAACCGACTCATCATGTTTCACTTACAACCTTCTAGAAAGAGTGCCTCTATATGCACAGTATCTTCTTATAAGCAAGTAATGCTTGATTCAACGTGGGTTACACCCTCCTCAATGCACGCAGACGGCTGAGCTGATGATTTCTCTTCCTCAGAACCAAGATCAACGTACGATCCACCATGTACTATGCACGTAGAATTCTTCACACACTAACTATTCACAACCAATTGACGATACAACGTGCATAGAACATCTCCAACACACGTAGACGTGCTTAGACACATTTACGGTCCATCTCAAACGTCGATCAACGCGCATAGAACCCTGATCTATGCACGTAGATGACTCCCATACTCTCCAACTTATGCAAAACTCCTCCAATGCACATAGATTGATACCAAACATATTCTATACACAAAAATCAAGATTCGTCACACCAAATCACCTCGAAACCAAACAGAATGCTACAGTGTTCTGACTATAACAGTATGAGATATTACATAAGAAATGCAATGAGATATCTAAGGTCATCTTCTGCTAGGCTTCTTGCTTTCAAGCAATTTGTTGAGAACGAAAGAAAAAGAGATAGTTGAAATTCATGCTAGATTAACTCAATTGAGTAAGAGTAAGGATACTTTGTTGAGTTCAATGACAAGTAGAATGAAGGTAAAGTTCGCTAAATATTAAGAAGATAATAGTAAAATAAACAAATGTTGTTTATTATTGTGGTTTTAGATCGAAGATTTAAGTTGAATTATGTTGAATTTTGTTTATTTGAAATGTATGATACAAAGAAAGCTTATGAGTTGTTAGTGGGTATTGAAACATCTTTGAATCGGCTGTTTAAATTTTATGAAGATCAAAATCCTAATGGAAGTGATGATTTTTTTGTGGGATTAGATGACATGAATGATGGAATGGTTGATGATGATTGTGGGAATTCTAATTTTATGGCAAAGAAGTTCTTACAACAAATAAAAGAGCAAGGGCAAGTTGAGAGTAAATCTGAATTATTTAGGTATTTGAATAACAACTATTTGACAACAATAGAGTCATTTGATGTGTTGAGTTATTGGAATTTGAATGAGAAGAAGTATCCTTGCTTTTCCATGATGCCAAGAGAAATCTTAGCCATTCCTATTTTTATAATATCTAGTGAATCAACATTTAGTACAAATGGAAGGATTTTGGATCCTTACTGTAGTTCTTTGATGCCAAAAATAGTTGAAGCACTACTTTGCACTCAAAATTGGATTAGATCAAATGACAAGCTATGTGACTTGAAAGATGTGCTTGATGATATTGAAACTTTTGAAGAAATGGCCAAAGGTAACTTAACTACTATCATTAGTTTATGTTATTTAATGTATATTATTTGAATTTTAATAAATATCTCTTTTACAATTTTCTAATTTGGGGCCAACTTCAAAGTCTCTTCTTAATGATTGATTGAAGAATAGCAATTTGTTCTTTTGCAAAGCTACTAAATCTTATGTTTTTTTGTGATACTTTGGACTACTTACTGGAAATTGATAATATTATTATGGTTGAAAGTAGTATATTTAGAAGTTATTCTAAATTCTATGTAGTTTTTTTAAGGTTTTTTTTTTTTGCAGTTGAAAAGTATATTTTAGATACTAACAATAGGGATAGAATAATATTAATTGGATGCTAATTGATAAATGGTGAAAAGGCTGCATAATTGATTCTTTCAAATTCTTAGCTTATAGATTTCAATGAAAGTGATTTAATCAATTGTTTCTTTGAGAGAAAGACTTGGCATCAAAGTGGATATCCAATCATTTAAAGATTTTCTTAGTTGAATTATAGAGAATCAAGTAGTTATTGTTGACTTCGGTTTTGATGATGATGTGCACAAAATATTCATGAAAGAGGTGCAAGGTTGCAAACCTTGTGTCACGACCCGTTTTCGGACCATGACCGGCGTAAGAGGCGAACCGTCTGTGGGAGTCCAACCCATCTCGTACAAGCCTTAGAGTACTTAGAAACTCTACCCAATTATTCATTTCCATTTGAATAATTATCCAATATTACCAGACATTCAGATTTCATAAATATAACAGAAGTGTTACCAAATCAAAATATAAAGAATATATATACAATCATTCAAATTTGTTATACAAACAGAAACCAAATCGTGAACCCAAACCCTCTGTGTGGAGCACCTAACCAACCATACCAATTAGAGCCCGATCAAAAGGGCTATCACTACTAAACTGAAAACCTCACTAAACGAGGAAGTTGAATTACCTAAAAATATTAAGGGAGGGGGTGAGAAAACTCAGTGAGGAATGACGATCTAGAATGTCTCTGGGATCACACATAACTTTTTTGAAAAACTTTAGAAAACTTTCACATGCAACATATACAGGTATATGCATAAACCCTCGATATACATACTAGTATAGTTCGAAAACGTTCAGAAAAAACATTTTGCCACCAACATGTAGTGAAACAAAATCTATAGCAGACAGAGGAGCAGACAACGCATGCAGTGTATTATACCAATTTGTATTATCCAGACGGTATAGAGTTTCATACATAAATATTTTATTATCTTATCCAGAATTTTATACAGATCTGATGATCACTGATCATACACCCGTATTATATTGATATTGTGCTGGCCAAACCAAATCTCTAATAGAGAATCAGTAATCTCAAGAGCCTCAATGATACTTAACTCAAGAGGGTCAAACAATTGATAGCCTTAGGGGCCCCAAACAGTACCCGATACCCTAAGGATTTCAAAGTTGTAAGAGACAAACATAACTAATCAGAGGGTATACCTGCAAGCATTACAATCCCCGGGCTCCAACAAAATATACCCCGTCAGTCTACAATACAATATACTACAAGGGAATGAGCAATAATACAGACTCAATAGATTTATAATACCTCGTATAATATAATAGCAGACAATAGCTACTGTGGCATATAGTATTAGATAATGACCCGTAGGCGTAGTATAGAAGATAATAGTATCAGACATATATAAGTGTGGACTATGCCACCAGAATCTAACAGAAAGTATATGGGCATTTGCCACGAGATCAGACAAGTCTCTTGTGTCTGCGCAATACACATGGGTCACCATTTTGCCCTGGGACTTAGGCTTAACAGAGCATTGGTATACTAAAGGTCACGTTAGCTCGTAGTTAGGTTTTCAGAGTTAGAGTAATATATATATATATATATATAAACAGAAATAGATAATACGTATTATATATCATGATACGACATTTAAGTTATCGGACATAGTGCAGGATATTTAGCAGATAGAGTATGTATCAGATGAATCTTATATTATCATAATATAAAATAAAGTATATAACAGACAGTCATGCAACAGAGATCATTTCCATAAGGTATATGTAATTATACTTACATATCAGAAGCAGATATTAAGTGTGGTTATTAATCTCACAATTCAATTTATTATTAGCCAGACCATTGTTAAACCAATTTCAGATTCAAACCAAACACACAAAAAACATATAATTTGCAGAAGACACAACCTATGTGTTTGAAGTCGACATCGCACTCACCTAGACATCGAGCCAATACTCCAAATCACGGTCCACTGGTGAATGGTTGGTTGCCTCGAAAGTTAAATAAAGATGACAACAGAAACATATTACAACAGACTTAGAAAGGATAACTGTGCCATTATAGAAATTTGGTGAATGCAAATGCAGAAAACGAAACCCACTAGAATGTTGAAAACAATCTCATATCTAACTCAAAATTCGTTCAAAACACCTTCAACCCGTCACCCTAACCCTAGAAGAAACCCATTCCTCTCAAATATTTAAATCCTGAAAACCAATGCTCAAATCATGTTCTTATAAGTTCATTCTAACCTAATCCAACCTTCTTCAACTTCCAATTGCACAAGAGGAACAGAAAATCCAAACCCTAGCTCCATATAAACTCATTTTGTCCAAACACCAAAACTTCCAAAATCAAAGTTAAAACCTTAAGATTTCAACTCCAAACATCCATAATCTAACAACATTTAACTCTCGTTTCAACATAATCAAACTAGATCTGAAACCTTACTTCAAAACGTCATCATGGCAAAAAGGGGATCCCAAGAGATTAAATGATGAAATGGAAGAAACACATGTGTTAAAGGAGTAATCTTACCTCAAAAAATGGAACGGATTCAATGAAAGACCATGAGAAGTGAAGAGAGACAGATTTGAGAGAGTTTGGAAGTGTTTAGGTGTGGAAATGATGGACAAAAGGTTCGAGAAGGGGTATTTATAGATCCACGGACCTACATGCAATGTTTTGGCCAATTTCAACAGAACATAGCCATCTACATGCGTTGTACAACATATATGCACATAGAAGAAGTCCAATGTGCGCAGATCCCTACACAGTGTACGTAAACGGTGTTCAGCAACTCTTGGCTCAAACCCAAATCAACATCAACGTGCGTAGCTCCCTCAAGAACGCACGTAGATGACTTGAAAACCCACGGATCATTCCCAGATCCGAGATCAATGTGCATACTATGTGTACAAGGCACGTAGACGGCTCCACTAGCTCACGGTTTACGCCCAGGTGATGGTCAACACTCGTAGAACCTCACCAACGAGCATAGACGACCTTAAACACGTTCATGGTCCATCCCAACAATGATCTACGCATGTAAAAACCCTTCAAAGATCGTTAATAAACTCCAACACACCTTAACACTCGCAAAACCGCATTCCAACTTAAAATCTTAATTTCCATCATTGCCAGGACCTAAAAACACCCAAACTTGTAAATGCATCATCTTGAAACAAATGTGAGCATTTCCAAACACCTAAACATCATCTCATACATTCGAGAATCAAATTGGAAATGAACTAACGTCATTCAAAATTGAATGTTGTTCCACTAGAGACCTTGTCGGAATTGGTCGGACTCAAAACGGACGGGGTATTACACCTTGTGATTCATGGCCACAACACACGTACATGTTTATCTATGCATGTTGATGTATGCAAAATTGTCCACTACGCACGTTGCGTTGAGAAAAATGCGTAGCATTGAATAGCATTGAAGGCAGTGAACATCAGACCTTGTGCTAAGTGCGTGAAAGAGGATACAAAGCACGTAGATGAGAATCAGATATCATTAGAATCAATCTTTGTTTATCTACACATGCAGAAGGTGTTGCTACGCACCTTGATGAGAGTTCAGCCTAATAATGAGAAACTGTGAAAAGGTAGAGGCACGTTAAATGGTAAAGCAAAACACAAAGAGGAGTAAAGGTGTGACCTTAGAAGAATGTGGATCTATGCACGTAGAAGAAGGTATACGCACATGGACGAGTTCAGATGAGGACAAAGGCAAGATAATCCTTGGGAATTCAAATTTGAATATTCTCTGACACGCTGACGTGGAAATCAAAGGTGCTATCTTGGAGAGCCGACTACGCACATTGAGGTTTGATCTAAGCACATAAAGCTTGTGATCAACGTATGTAGAGACAAATCAAAGCACCTTGATGCTAATTCACACAAAGCCGAGAGGACTGAACGTCTTACAACACACGTAGAGTGGCAAGCAAAGCACATAGAACTCAGTCAAATCAATGCACTACGCACGTAGATGGTGGCTACGCATGTAGAAGAATGTGAAGTCATTTAAATCACAATTTTCTATTTTCTCACAACGGCTACTTTGAGGTTTTCAACGGCTATATTTTACCAAGTTTCTATAAATAGACGTCCCAGATCAGAAGAGAAAATAAGAGAGACATTTTCCCAGTTTACTACTCATTTTCTCTCTCATCTCTATATTTCTAACCCACTTGAGATATTTACGTACTTTCATATTCTGGGTTTGAGTGAGCTTCATTTTATCTATCAAGGGTTAATTTTGTAACAAGGTTCTTTACTTGGGGTAGATATGTTTCCTTATTGTACCTTGAAAAACAAGAGTGGTTGCTAGTGAGCATTAGAAAACTAAATGTTCGGTTTGCTTGTTGATCCCGCAAAAAAAATGGTTAACAGTTTCTTAGTTTAGCCCGTAAAAACTAGAGGTATAACGATTTGTTTTTTGAACCTGTAAAAACAAATGGATGTAGCAGTTTCTCTTCACCCGCAAATGAGGAGAGATAGTTAATTGAAATTTTTAAGAGAATTCTCAAGGAGTGAATGTATGTCAAGAGGACCAAATCACTATAAATTGAGGCTTTGTTTTTTCTCTCTCTCTCTTACTCTCTTTATTTTATATTTATATTATCTAATTTATGAATTGGTAGTTTTATTACTTCCACGTTTAACTTTGATTTTGATTTGAAAAAAACTTTATTATTTGTTCTAATTTGTAAAAGATTTTCAACAAAATTTTTAAATTATTAAAACTCAAATTTACCCCCTCTTTAAGTGTCATTTCATCCTTCTAGTGGGACAAATGGTTATAAGATTTGGATGTGTTCACACCTGATTAGAAAATGATTCGAGAGTTTTCGCTTTAATTGAAAGAAATTTCTAGAATTCTCAATATTCTGAAAACAAATCTTACAAAATTCTCACTTTTCTTGAAAATAATTGTGTAGTAATTGGACCTGAGAGAAACAAAAATAGTGAAAATTCTAAGTGAAGGCACTTGGTAGGGAAGGTAGGCATAAGTATCAGATGAAGCCACTATATGTTGGTTTGCATTCCCTATTTTCCCTACTCATTTTGATTAGATATTTTGACACAAGAACACATCACTTTTAAAAACTAATGATTTCCTAAGTTGTTTATCATTAATAGTCAAAGCTTCCACATTGCAAAGCCAAAAAATGTTCAAAATCCATCGAATTGCAGTTCACCTCCCCTAATGTGTTGTACCATATCCACAAATAACGTGAAACAGCATTTAATTAGGGTGCGAGGTTGAAAATAATGTTACCAAGCGTTGCAAAAGCATCCACCTCACTACCATTTGAAATCTCCATTAGCAATGGTAAATCATATGTTGTTACTGGGTTTGGCATTAAATTTCGTCACCAAATTTCTAGGAAATTGATTCCTGTGGCCTAAATTTTATGTGGTTCATCTTCGATCCGCTGCTCTTTTTGTCTTTAATTGGTTTTTACATACTCTCATGATACCTCCAGAAGTAGCAAAATATTTAAAAAACCACGCCCAGTGAGGACTGAAATAATTATTTTTTTGCCGCTCAGTAATGAAAATAACTAATAAGACAAGCCAACAAATTGTTAAAAGGAAATATGCAGCTTCGTACAATAAAAAATAACTCACCTTATGATTCATCCAAGTTTTATTGCACGTAATCGACCGAATTACAATACAGAAAATTATTTACGGTGTGAGAAAGATAAGACTCACTCTTAGAGACGGAAGGTGTTCACTTCTTCATGGATGAACACTTGACGGGTAGATCTTTGAAAACCAGCCACTAAGAAGGCTATCTACTATGATGCTTTGAACAAGTCTGCCTATTTTACTCGATTCTCTAAATAAACCAGCTGTGTTTCTCTAGCTCTTTGTTTCTTTTTCTTTTGTTAAAGAACAAAAGAACTTTTGTACATGGACTACTTGTTTTTCTTCTTATATCCTTCGCTAGTACATTCTGGCGACTGTGTATTGAACGGTTCCAATCTTAGGGTGAGCAGCTGTAGTTGCAGCCGCGGCAGCAGCTGCACCAATTCCACCATACCGTGTCCTAGCCTGCAGCAAGTTTGCGTCAATTGTAATACGATTATCTACATTGTCCACCTTATTCACTCCTGCCCTTGTCATAAAAAACGGGTTAGAGTCGATGTCAATGGCGATCTCTGGTCCACATTTTGCAGCCATACCACATGGGTGGACTTGCTTTTGTGAGGGCAAGTCTCTTTCCGGTACCATGGATGACCGCTCCTGCTTTACTGAGTGGGATTTGTGGTAAAAATACGCAGCAGGAACAGCCTGAGGAGGAAGAATTGTACCTCTTGACAATTGTTCTTGGACCGTAAGCATCTTTTACAACCTTCCACTCTCATATGGTACAACTGGCCCTGCAACTTTTCCTTGTTTGGCTGTAGATACAAGTTCAAACCGAAATTAGATGGTCATGAAATGAAATCTCAGCTGTGGCATAGAATTGACAGTTAGGCACTTGAGTACCTGTAGGAACTCTTTGTGGTGCCTGTGAGCTCCTCGATATATTTACAGGAATTACTTCATTATTTCTGGAACTTTCAGAATGAACTTCCTCAGGAACTTGTTGATCTCTGAAGGAAGCTAGGTTTTGTGGTTCTTTTGGAGGTATTGAACTTGAATGTACAATCGTAGACCTGAAAATACACATGAAAAATTTAACAAAAAAATTGTAACCATTTGGAAAATCAAAGACATAATGTTGTTCCATGTCCATGCTAACAATACTTTATCTGTTGGATGCGTAATAGAATAAAATCCAAAATCCTGTAAAGAAATAAAGGCCCATTGTTGTTCCTTGGCATGATAAAAACCAACATTATAATACGTATAATAAGTGTTTTCTAGAATCTATATAAATTTTGAAACTGAAATCTGGTTTTCTGTTTTCTGAAGAAAAGAAAAAACTTAACTTGAGCAACACCCTTTAACAGATTGTGTTCTGTAACTGAAAAAACCATTAAATGCCAGACAGTATTATCCAGAACAGACAAGAAATTAGTTGATTCACATATTTTTTACATGAGTTACGAGAAAAGACATACAAATGGAAAATAGAATGAAATAATTAATAAAATCCAGAACAGTAGGCAAGGAATATTTTACCTGGGGAGCGAGACATGCTTTCTTTCAAGTGGAATTACTGGCCCACTTTTACCCCCATTTTCCTCGAGATGTGCAAACTGCTTTCTGAATTGACCAACAGCACTGTGCACAATATAAACCAAACCAATGGAGGATAGATCAAGAAGATAATTTCATTATACCTCCATCTGTTTGGAAAATTGAAAAAAAAAATGAAGATAACTGAC
>CAODLS013939313.1:0-11474 GCA_948243855.1 Flueggea neowawraea
GCATACCCGAGGTTCAGCCTTTATCCATCTCCGATGCTCACTGGTTTCGCCCTCCCATGGGCTCATCAGGAGAGTAGGGACAACTCCCGACCAGTGAGGTGCCTAGACGGCACATATATCCGTCATAATCAAGTCTCAGACCAGCGACAAGTATCCCAAGCTCAATTGGGTCGGCATGTCTAACTCAAGATAAACGCAACACCTTCGACACATACTCCACACTTTCTGTTACCCCGCAACCCACACTTTAGCTTATCAGTAAGCATCTCACACATCTTGGGTATCACGAAAGTTGGTCCGTGACATTCTCCCCTAATAAATTCATGCACGCCCTCATGCATGAGAGGAACTATTTCCCATCCTTCAAAGATTGTCTTGGATCAGTATGCAACCATCCTTCCTACTTGTCTCTTAAGAGAGCCACATGCATCAGATCCCACTTCACTGTGGGCGCGCATCGCGTGGACTCGAGCGCTTAGCGTAGTCTCACTGCAGCTTCCTGCCTACTCGTCCTCATCTCTGAAAGGACCCAACTGCGAACACTCAATCCGGGTGTGAGCATCACTCGAGCTCATCCGCGCCTCGTGTCGGACTCGCCAGCTTGGTAAAGAGCGCTCGACAAACTACGCAGTGTGCACACTTCGGGCTCTGATACCACTTGTCACGGGCTTAGAGTTTTAGCACAGGGACTTTACCCGTGTGGCACCCCGGGACTCACGCATACCCGAGGTTCAGCCTTTATCCGTCTCTGATGCTTACTGGTTTCGTCCTCCCATGGGCTCATCAGGTGAGAGGGGATAGCTCCTGACCAGTGTGGTGCCTAGATGGCACGCAGATCCGTCATAGTCAAATCCCAGACCAGTGACAAACTCCCCAAACTCAATTGGGTCGGCATGCCTAACTCAAGACAAGCGCAACACCTACGGCACGTACTCACACCTTTCGCTGCCACGCTACCGAGGTTTTCATCCACCAACAAGCATTTCGTGCATCCTGCGTTGTCACGATAGTTGGATCGTGACATTTGGCACAACTCTTCTCTATCCGCACTTAACCATTTGCTTCGTTTTCTGTTCCATTCTTCTCTGATGCATCTCCTCTTCAGTTTCCTTTTTGATTTTCTCTCTAGTTCATTCGTTTCTTCCATTGAAACAAGGTGAGAAAACACCTTCTCTCCTCAGTTCATCTTGTTCATTTTTAAGATTTAGCTCCTATTTCGTTTTGTTTCATTTCATGGCTGTGATTTTCGTTTTGCTAAGATTATGGACGTGTTTTTAGTCCCTCTTGGATAGAGCTTGATGAACAAATGGGTAGGAAACATGAGAATGATTAGGGTTGAATTTATGTTGTGTTTTTGGTGAAAAATGAAAAGAAATAGGACTTTTTGGTTGTTGTGGATTTTTGGAATTATTGGGTGTGACTTTATCAAGTTATGGACTGTTGGAAGGAAGAATGATGAGGTTTGGTTCGATTGAAAAATGGAGGAAATCACGGTTTAGTCTTGAGGGACCATTTGGTGTAGTTTTGAGGGAAAGGTACCAAAACTAAAATTTGGATAATCTAGAAATTTTATTTAGGGACTGACTTGATATTTTATAAGTTGGGTCAAATTTATAATTTTAAAAAGTAAAATGGCATTCTTGTAATTTTAAAAAAGTTTGGGTTAAAATTGTAATTTTAGCAAAGTTAAGGATTTTAAAATAAATTTTATATTCTTTAAGGACCAAATAATAAATCCTAAATATTTTAGGGACTAAGTTATAATTTTTTAAGTCTCGGGGACCAAAATATAATTTTACATTGGTCGATGACCAAACTGTAATTTTACATAGATTTTGAATTATGAATTAAGAATGATATATTATCATTCGGAATATATTTTTGGGGATCTTATGAGGGTTCGAGTATGCATTTGCATTGCATAGCATTTGGTACGGCCACAGTACCGCATTTTCGACTTATCATTTATATATATATGTTGATATATATATGATTGTTTGTTCAGCTTCGTGTTCATGTCAGCGAGACCAGCCACCGACAAGTGGGGCTTGACTGACGTTGTGCACTTAGATTTCCAGGTGAGTGGTGTCATTACCGAAGTCAGGCCGGTGACCAGCGTACAAGGTGAACCGTCTATGGAAACCCAGTTCATCAAGCACAAGTCTCAGAGATACAGATATTCTACCCAAACATTCATTTACCAAAACATTTGTTTAATAAAATACAATATACTATCAATATAAATATGAAACCGTCATAATATATTCAAAATCCAAAATACAAAAGTATAGCCTAGTATCCCCACAGAAACCCAGTAAGAAACTCTAACAACAAAATACAAAAGTGGAGCCCGAAAGAGGACACTCACTGAGTAGCAAAGAATGTCTCACTGGTAACGGGGGTGCTGAACAGATGCTAAACGTCAAAATATATCTGTCAGACATGCAAAGAAGATAGTTTTGAAAACCATTCAAAAGATACCGCACACGTATATACCAATATAATATGTATACACACTATATATATAGTAGCTTTCAGAAAATATTTTACAAAAACATTTGCATACAGAGCAGACAACATGCATCCAGACATATCAGAGTATATATAAATATATATGTAGCAATTATATATATATATATATATATATATATATATATATATACTACATATATATTTATAACAGAGTCTTAATATGAGACTAGAGCAAAATGTACAGAATAGTATTGTGGACTCGCCACTAGACTGAATAGATCATGTATCTGGCTGGATATACGGCTACCCCTTTATCCGGGCAGCTAGGGTCTTCACAGAGCATTGATATATCGAAGGTTACGTACCCCGTAACTAGGTGTCCCAGATCGGAATATATTATTTACAATAATATAACAGACAGTCATGCAGAACAGATTTTCATATTTCAGAAAACATATATATATATATATATATATATATACACACACACGCACACCAATATATATTAACAGAGTAAAATGTTGGTTATTATAAACCACATAAGTCCGATTAATAATTAACCAAATAATTATTAGTCAGATTTCATGTCATATCCCGACACAACAAAAACTATATAAGTAGGAAAACACAACATATGTGTCTGAAGCTACCATTTCACTCACCTAAAATCCGAAGCAAAGGATCCAGTCAGACATCATTGGTAGGTGGCTGATCGTGCTGGTAGAAACAGGAAGCTGGAACAGACACGTCTATAATAGATATCAGAAAAATGATGTTGGTATTATGGCGGTACCGGATGAATGATATGCATATGTAGATGCAGACGCTCAAAGATGAAGAAACCCCAATCTGAATGATAAACCATCATTCGCAACCCAAAATTCAAAGCCTACGTTAAATTACAGTTTAGTCCCCGACCAATGTAAAATTATGTTTTAGTCCTCGAAACTCGACTAAGTTTTAAATAGTCCCCAGAGTACTCTGAAATTGCTAACTAGTCCTCGGAATAGTTAGAATTTCCAAAATAATCCCCAACACTAAGAGGTACAAAGATGTGCAAAATTACACATTTGGTCCCTCAGAACAAAGCCTCACTCGAGTAATCAAAAGGGCTTACTCGAGTGATACCAACAGCGGCTTACTCGAGTAAGCCAGATATGCTTACTTGAGTAACTTGTGTTCATCACTCACTTGAGTGAGCCACCTGCTTACTCAAGTAAGACCCTGCCCAGAACATACCCAACTCGACCAAACCTCAATTTCACCGATCGAAATCGATACCCAAAACCTATATTTGCTCGACTTGAGTCCCTGAACTCAAATCTAGAGTCAAAATCATCAACACAACTAGAAAACACTCTAAATTGACCCAAAATGAATGAGTTTGAAATCCATTCACTAACATGCTCGATTTATGCGAATCTAAGCCTACCTTATGTGCTAATAGACTCCTAAGGTCCCGAAATCACAACCCTTAACACCCATTCTAGCAGAAACAACCTATATCCAACCCTTGAAATATTTATTCAAACCCTAGAATGAACATTCATACAAAATGAAGGAAAATGAAAGAATGAGAGGTAAAGAAATATAATCTTACCTTAAGAGACGTCTATGAAGGAACGAG
The DNA here is from genome assembly GCA_948243855.1 of Flueggea neowawraea. Taxonomy (NCBI): domain Eukaryota; kingdom Viridiplantae; phylum Streptophyta; class Magnoliopsida; order Malpighiales; family Phyllanthaceae; genus Flueggea; species Flueggea neowawraea. The sequence goes on from CAODLS013939313.1 coordinate 4,100, forward strand.
ATCCAACTGAAATGGCTTCTGGACGAAATGGGAGTGTTTTGAGTGAGAGGAGATGAAATGAGACCAAAGAAGTCGGGTGGGGTATATAGACCCCTGTCCAAAATGACACCGTTTTCACGCACTGGGTGCACATATCACTCGAGTGACAGGCCATCTTACTCAAGTGACACACCCTTTACTCGAGTAACACAAATGGTTACTCGAGTAACATGTTCCCAGGTGTTCACCATGTTCATCCCGAAACACTCGAGTAAGACATAACAACTTACTCGAGTAATACATGGTCTATATCACTAGAGTAACACACAAAATTTACTCGAGTAACACATTCCCAACACCATAAGTCACCCACTCAACACTCCAATCGATCGAGATCGACTCGGGGCAGAATCGAAAGCTATAGGAGCTATATCAAAATCCGATGGGGTATTACATACTCCCCCTCAAAAGAAATTCGTCATCGAATTTCCTGACAAACCAAATCAACTCAAAGTCTACCCCAAAGACCTACCAGAAACCTAACTCGCTCGAGCTCAGGTATGCAGAAAATGATGTCAGAGTATGCAGAGACAGATGCAAATACAGAAATTCTATGCATGGATAGAGATAGAACAAAATGCACAAACAGACAAAAGGGTACCAACCTAAGGGTCTGCAGAATCAAACAGCTGCATATATCTACGTTGCATCTCATCCTCGGCCTTTCAAGTGGCCTCCTCAACTGAATGGTGTCTCTAAATCACCTTCACTGAAGCTATCTCCTTATTTTGGAGTCTCTTGACCTGACTGTCAATAATCCTTAACAGAACCTCATCATACAACAGATCGGGCCTAACCATGATCAACTGCGGTGCTAAAACATGAGACGGGTTTGAAATATACCTCCTCGGAAGTGATATATGGAACATCAGATGAACAAAGATGAACTAAGGCGGTAGTGCCAACTCATATGCCACGACTCCAACGCGGCCTATGATCTCAAAAGGACCAATGTATCTCGGGCTCAACTTGCCCTTCTTCCCAAATCTCATAACGCCTTTCATCGGCGATACTTTGAGAAACACATTGTCTTCGACTACAAACTCCAAATGCTTACGCTTCGGATCAGTGTAACTCTTCTAACGACTATGAGCAGTCTGGATCCTCTGCTGGATCAGCCTGACTTTCTCACTAGTATCCAAAATGAGATCTGGCCCCAACGACTCTCTCTCACTGGCTTCGGCCCAACATAGCAGAGATCTACACTTCCTGCCATACAACGCCTTGTATGGTGCTATCTGGATACTCGAATAGTACGAGTTGTTGTATGCAAACTCTACCAAAGGAAAATGGGAATCCCAACTCCCAACAAAATCTATAGCAGAAGCTCTCAACATATCATCCAATGTCTGAATCATGCACTCGGACTGACCATTAGTTTGTGGATGGAAAGCTGTACTAAAATCCAATCGAGTACCCAACTCTTCCTCCAGTTTACGCCAAAACTGCAATGTGAACTGAGGTCCTCTGTCCGACACTATAGAGACTGGCACACCATGTAAACATACAATCCTGTTGATATATAACTTCGCCAAATGTGCCACTCCGTATGTCGTCTTGACATGGAGGAAATGTGTTGACTTCTTACAACGGTCAATAATCACCCAAATGGAGTCATCCCCAGCAGATGTCCTCGGTAGTCTCACTATAAAATCCATCGTGATGCAATCTCATTTCCACTCCAGAAGTGGCATCTACTGCAGTAATCCTGAAGGTCACTAGTGCTCAAACTTAAGATGTTGACAGGTCAAACACTGGCTGACAAACTCACTGATGTCCTTCTTCATTTATCCCTGGTGTACAGAATATGTGGAACTATGACCCTCCGTCATAATCTCCTCGTGTAGCCCACCCGAAGATAGTACGCACAATCTCAGCCCAAACCAAAGGACTCCAAAGTCATCAATACTAAATCTCGACACCTCAGAGGATTTAATATTCTCCATCAAACTCAAAATCCCAGAATCCTCCTTCTAAGCCTCCCTAATACAATCCAACAGAACAAACCTTGCCTCAATGTGACCTAACAACACACCTGAGTCATCAAACTGTACTTCAACTCTGAACTTTATTAGACACTGCCACCCAGACATTGCAGGTCATCTCTCAGCGGAGGTATGAGCTAAGATACCCATTGACTTCCTACTCAGAGCATCGACAACAACATTAGCCTTGCTAGGATGATATGATATGGTACAAACATAATCCTTCAACAACTCTAGCCAACATCTCTGCCTCAGATTCAGGTCTCACTGCCAAAAAATGTACTTCAAATTCTTATGATCTCTGAAGATCTCAAAAGTCTCTTTGTATAGATAATGATTCCAGATCTTGATCGTGAACACCACTACTGCCAACTCTAGATCATGTGTCATATAGTTCTGCTTGTGCCTCTTAAGTTGTCACATAGACGATCATTTTTCCATGTTGCATCAACACACAACCTAGGACAACTCTCGATGCATCGCAATACACCGCAAAACCTCCAGAACCCAATGGTAACACCAACACTAGCGCACTAGTCAAACACTCATTGCTCGAGAAATCTTGGATAAACCTCCTATAGTACTCGGTCAAGCCAAGGAAACTCTGAATCTTTGTAGTGGTCTTAGGCCTATCCCAATAGAGTACAACCTCCACTTTATTGGGATCTACCAAAATATCATCTCTCAATACCACATGTCAGAGAAACGCTACTTGCTCGAGCCAAAACTCGCACTTCAAGAACTTAGCGTAGAACTGATGTTCTTGCAGAGTCTGCAACACTAACGTCAAATGGTTCTTGTGCTCATCTCTACTCCTCGAGTAGATCAATATGTCTTTAATGAAGACAATGATGAAATGATCTAGGCACGGTCTGAACACCCTGTTTATCAAATCCATAAATGTTGCGGGATCATTCGTCAGAACGAATGACATCACTAGAAATTCATAGTGGCCATATCTAGTTCGAAACGTCGTTTTAAGAATGTCCTCACCTCGAATCCTTAACTGGTGATATACTGACCTCAAGTCGATCTTAGAGAACTACTATGCATCCTGCAACTGGTCAAATAGATCATCTATCCTAAAAAATGGATATCGGTTCTTCATTGTCACCTTTTTCAACTGACGGTAGTCAATGCACATGCAAAGACTCTCATCCTTCTTCTTTACAAATAAGACCAACGCACCACAAGGTGAAACGCTTGGTCAAACAAACCCCTTGTCCAACAACTCTATCAGCTGAGTCCTTAACTCTTTCAGCTCTGCTGGTGCCATCCGATAAGGTGGACTCGATATCGGATTAGTACCATGTCGTACCTCTAAGGAAAACTCAATCTCTCGCTCAGGCGAAAGTCCCGATAACTCCTCCGAAAACACATCAGGAAACTCCTGAACCACCGATACATCTCTCACTCTCAACTTTGACTCTTCAGGTTCAATAAGCACAAAACATAAGTATGCCTCACACCATCGGCGGATCATCCTCTCAGCCCTAACCGCGGACACATAACTCTGCACAACATTGTCCTGCTCACCCTGGTAGCAAAACTCGGCCTGACTAGGTGGTCGAAAACACACTCTCTTGGCAAAGCAATCCAATGTAGAATGCCAATCAGAGAGTCAATCCATACCCAAGATGACATCAAACTCCCCTACATCCAATAGGATGAGGTCGGCTACCAAATCATGACCACCAAAAGAAATCATGCACTCTCGAACCCTAGAATTTGTCATCATCCTACTACCCAGAGGGGATGAAACCTCTAACAACTTGTACAATGGATGCAAATCTAACCCAACACGCTCAATAAAATATAGAGTAATGAAAGAATGAGATGCACCCGAGTCAAACAATACATATGTTGAAGTATTATAAATAGAGAGCGCATCAGTAACTGCAGCATTAGAGGTCTGCGCCTCCTCACGGGTGAGATGATATACTCGTGTTTGCCCTCATCCAGGAGCACTACTCAGAGCTGTCTGACCACAGCCACTACTCTAGCCATACTGAAAGCGACTCTCAAAACCTGTATCGACTCCCCTACCAGCACCGGTACTGATTGTACTTGAACCTCCTACTGTAAACTGACCAGTCTATGCTCCTGCACCAAGCTTCATCGGACACTCTGCTATCTTATGCCGTGACTGTTTACAGTAGAAACCGTTTCCTGCTGCCATGTTGCATACCCCAGGATGCCTCTTCTTGCAGATCACACACTGTGGAATCATGCTCCCTGAGCTCTATCCCCCACTCTGCCCAGCTGGCTTTGCTATGCTAAGACTCTGAGTGCTCTGACTGAGCCCTTACCCTCCAAAAGAATACCGATGCCCCTGACCTGACTGAGCTCCCTGACTCTGACCTTGCTGGCCTCCAAAAGTACCCTCAGTCTTCACCCTCTTGGGCTCCTTTAGGTGCCTCTCGTCTAAATACTCCATTCCTTTGGCAGCCTCTATAATCTGCCTGATGATATATAGCTCTCGGGTCGCCACTATCCTGTAAATAATGGGACGCAACCCCTCCAAAAACTTCCTAGCCAATGCCTCCTCTCCCTAACTCGCTGGAGGTGCATACCTACTCAAGTCCTTAAACTTCTCCTCATACTCTGTGACCGATATACCAGCTCCCTGATAGAAATTGATAAACTCATTTGCCTTCCTATCTCAAATACTACGAGGAACGACAGACGAAATGAGCTCCTCATAGAATCGAGCCCAACTAAATCCCTCTCGGGCCTCAAGGCTCCTCCACCATCTCGCTGCCTGACAAGCAGAAGAAATGCATTGAGTCTAACCTTGCTGGCATCATCAATAACGCCTCTAGCCTCAAAATAATGCTCCACCTCAAGGAAGAAGTCATAAGGATCCTCTCCCATCCCACATGAAAATTTGGGTGGTTTGAGCTTCATGAATCTATCCAATAGATCCTGCTCTCTGTCTCGTGGTGTAACCACCTGGAGTAACTACTGCAACCTCCTCCTGCTGAGGCTGCTGAACAGGCGGCACCTCAGGCTGAAGTGGTGTTGCTCCTACTGGCAAAACTGGCTGAACTCCAACCGCTGACCTGGCTGAACTCTCTCCAAACAGTCCAAAACTCAAGTCATCTACTGAACCATATCCAGCTGAGCGGTAATAAGCTGCTGAAGCTGGAGCTGCTGTTGAGGTGCTAGCGCTACAATCTTTGGCGTGCTAAGTGAATCATGTGGATCCACTACGGACTGAGTAGCGGCCTCATCAGGCACTCGCCTGGGTCGACCAGGCCCACGACCACGACGATCCATCGCTACCTATAACAGATAGACATACATGTATGCAGATGTCAGAATGCAAATGATTGCCACAATACCATATCGAAGATCAGAGGATATACAGAAGCAAATCAACTGACTCGATCAAAGATACCTATGTTCCATACCGATCCAAATAATACAGAACCTAACGCTCCTCTGTCACGACCCAAGTCAGGCCGATGACCGACGTACAAGGTGAGCCATCTATGGAAGCCCAGTTGATCTCGCACAAGCCTCAGAGATACATATATTCTACCCAAACATTCATTTATCAAAACATTTGTTTAATAAAATATGATATACGAAAATACTATCAATATAATACTATCAATATAAATATGAAACTGACATAATATATTCAAAATTCAAATTACAAAAGTATAGCCCAGTATCCCCTCAAAAACCCGGTATGGAACTCTAATAACAAAATACAAAAGTAGAGTCTGAACGAGGGCACTCACTGAGTAGCAAAGAATGCTTCACTGGTAACAGGGGTGCTGAACAGATGCTTAGCGTCAAAATATATATGTCAGACATGCAAAGAAGACAGACAAAAATAAAGAGGGGGTTAGAACCTAGTGAGGAAATAGCACTCCAGATTGCCTCATACGTACCTCACAAAGACAGTTTTGAAAACCGTTCAAAAGATACCGCACACGTATATACCAATATAATATGTATACACACTACATATATAGTAGCTTTCATAAAACGTTTTACCAAAACGTTCGAATACAGAGCAGACATTATCAGAGTATATATATATATATATATATATATATATATATATATATAATTACTACATATATATTTGTAATAGAGTCTTAATATGGGACTATAATAGAATGTACAGAATAGTATTGTGGACTCGCCACTAGACAGAACAGATCATGTATTTGGTCGAATACACAGCTACCCCTTTAACCCGGCCACTAGGGTCTTCATAAAGTATTGATATGTCAAATGTTACATACCCCAGAACTAGGTGTCCTATATCAGAATATATTATTTACAAAAATATAACAAACAGTCATGCAGAACATATTTCCATTTTTTAGAAAACATATATATATCACAACCCTTAACACTCATTCTAGCATAAACAACCTACATCCGAACCTAGAAGCATTTATTCAAACTATAGAATGAACATTCATGCGAAATGAAGGAAAATGAAAGAATGAGAGGTAAAGAAACATAATTGTACCTCAAGAGACGTTTAGGAAGGAACGAGATCCAACCGAAATGGCTTATGGACGAAATGGTAGAGTTTTGAGTGAGGGTGTTTTGAAATATATTTTTGGGGATCTTGTGAGGGTTCGAGTACGCATTTGCATTGCATAGCATTTAGTACGACCACATGACTGCATTTTCTACTTGTCATTTATATATATATATATGTTGATATATATATGATTGTTTGTTCAACTTCGTGTTCCTGTCAGCGAGACCAGCCACCGACGAGTAGGGCTTGACTGACGTTGTGCACCTAGATTTCCATATGAGTGGAATGTTAGCTTCAGACACATAGGTTGTGTCTTCAAAATTATATTATTTTTGATATGTTCAGAACTTATTTCTGAAATTGGACTAATTTAACGATTGGTTAATTTAATAACCTGATTATGTGTTTAATAATCAACTTACTGTTTTTGAATTGATATATATACGTATTATATATCCCTAATTGTTTTTGATATGTGCTATTGCATGATTAACGATTTGATTTAAAGTTAGTAGAAAGGATATTTTTTAATAAATATCTGTATATGTTTTCGATAAACTATTTACATACGGGGACGCTTTTGTTACGGGGATAAACGTGACCTTTGGTATACCAATGTTATGATAAACCCAGCTACCAGGATTGTTGGTAGCCATGTGTTCTGATCCAATACATGATTTGATATCTGTATATGGCGGAGTCCACAATCATCACTGTTATTGTTACTGTTATTGATATTGGTCCCCTATCACCGGTATTATGTTATTTTTACCGATATTATTGTAACCTTTTTTGAAATGGTTTTCGATAGCTATTATATAAATAACGCATGTGTATT
>CAODLS013939435.1:0-10534 GCA_948243855.1 Flueggea neowawraea
AGTAGAACAAATCAAAATAATAATAAATGCAATAATCAAATTAAAACTATTCGTGAGCAAAAGAATCAAGTGATCAACCAAGAGATTGCCAAAAAAAGGGCAAGATGCAAATTAATCATCAAGAATGACTCTTTTCTGCACGTACTATATCAAGATGCTGCTCTCCGCTGATATCCATTGCATCAACACTCACTAATGAACAGGGGACAGCAGGAAAAGTCACATCAAACTGCATGTCAGACAAGTAATTAATCAGAAAGTATTTATTGTTTCTGGTGAAACAGATGTCTAAAAACAAGTCATGTTTTCTCCATCAAGATGCATAATTCCATGAGTTCCTGTTGCTATATAGATCTTGTTCACAGTTTAACAAAAAAAAATATACAAAGACAACAATGAATTTTTACAAGGAGACTGCCCAAACGAGGTGAAAAATTGAGGCATCATAAATCTTTAAGCAAAGTTAAGTTTCGAAGTAATAATATCAATGAAAACCTGCAAAGCACCCAAAAAAAATAAAGGGAAGAAAAAAAGAATAGAAATAGATTGGCTCTTTCCACTGATAAATAAATAAAGGAAATTTGTAATTACATTGATCTTCAGGGTTTCCCCCCTTGAAGTATCCACTAGAAGCTTTGTCTCTGTGACCGTTTGCAGGTATAGTCCTTCAGAAAACATAAAGGTAAAAATGAAAAAGAAATCAGAATCAGAAAGATGATTACTTTGAAGCACTTAAGTTTAGTTTAGTTTTGATAGAAGCCAGTAATCCGCTCCCTTTATCTCCCAACTTATCCCCCAGTTAAAAACGCCGAATGCCGAGAAGTTTCTTTAGGCAAAATGAGCGACCGCAATAACTTAATATTTATATCAAGCTTCAATTCAGAGAATCCTGGCGCTGCAACAAAGATTGGCTTAAAACATAAATCTATCTTCAGACATGCAGACACTAAAATGATTTTTGAGCAGTTGTTTTTAAATTCACAAGTACACCAATTTCCATCACATTTCTCACTTGTCTCTGTGAGCCATACTTTAATTACAGCTACTCATGAAACTTTCTCTCAAAAATCAATCATCTTTTTTTTTTTCTTTTCAAGCTACAAAAATTCATATCATCTCCTCATCTTGCATAATTGTTTCACCAAATGAATTTTCTATCCTTGCCTACGTAACCTTCAATACAAGCTAACAAACGATCAAAACATTCATGTTACAACACCAACATTTTCACAATGGCTCTAAAGTCGTCTTTAAAATACTTTGACTCAAAACAATAGCATCTCAACTTTTGATCTAACACAAGAACAAGTTATTTTTCCCCAAAAAGATCAACAAAATAGTTTATTGTCGACACTTGTTTCACGCTTTCATTTTCCTTTCTTCTTTCACTTTTCAGTTGCACCTACTCTCTATGCAACATATCTATCCCAACCAAACCTTCCGCGCTGTCTAATATTCTACTGCATTAAGAAGCAAGCAAAACCATATTTCAGATCTCTTTTTCAGACTCAAAGTTGCCCTTAATAACCTCCATGAATTGTTAGCACAGTTCTAACCAAAGTTGCTATCAATAAAGAATTTAAACAGTCGCAGATCATTAACATTCTCCAACAATAAGCATTGATTGTTGTTATTCGACAATCAACAACAGCGAAAGATTAAAAAGTAGATATATATTATGTTAAATGGTAAAGATTAGAAAAAAAAAAGTGAAAAAAGAAAACGAGTGTGAATTGGAAGAGAAAGTAAAGCAAGAACGTACTGAATTCGGAGAAGAAGAGAAGGAGCATAACAAGAGAAGAGACGAGAGTGATAACGCCACCGGAGAGAGTACGGCTGTAGAAGTCCTCGTTGATTTTGGGATAAGCATCCAAATTACGAAGCTTCTGGAACAACCCATTCATGTTGCTCTCTCTCCCTTTCCGACAACAGACTTCAAATTAAATTAAATTAAATTAAATTATAAATATGAAATGGAAGGGGACGGTGGTGAGCACAGAGAAGACGGCCGTTAAGAGGAAAGGCGGAGGGAAAGGAAGGAAAAATGGTCAACTCTATGTTGGGTTGATTATTTGGAGGAGATGGTTTGATCATTGGTATAGCAAATGGGTCCCACTTTCCATTTGCTTGTCCAAACCACAAAACTTTATGGTTGGTCGGTTCAGTGTTTTTGGGTGCATAATCTGTCGGTTCGGCTTAAATCATTATTAGACGTTTCGGTCAACAAAGCCCTTGAAGCCAGTCAATTGGGCCTTTCACAGTTTCACCTAGGGGTGTGACGGCTGTCCAACCGTTCGGTTTAGGAAACCGAAAACCAAAATTCTGGAATTTCAGGAACCGAAAACCAACAGAAGTGAATCCTCTGACCTAACTGAAACCAATCGGTTTTTTTGGTTCGCTTTGATCGGTTAACCAAATTTTGGTTTGATTTTTCTAGATTCTTAGTCCGAATTTACATTTTCAATTTTAATTAAAAAATAAATAAATTGAGCTGATTTTTTAATTAATTTTTAGTGCAAAACACACTTGTAGACAAAAACAACAATTTCTACAATCAATTTTATATAACCAAACTATCAAATAAAAATAAAATTGCCCTATTAACCATAATAAAATATATTAAATATTTATTGTGTTTAGGGATTAGAGGGTATTAGAATTAATATTTTATAAAATATATTATACATATGATATAAAAAAATATATATTTATGTTCGGTTTTTCAGTGGGTTATCAGCTTTGAACCGAACCGGCCAAACACCTATTAACCTAGAGAAACCGAATGGAACCGACCAGTTTTATTAAATTTCTGAATCAACTGAAAATTTTTGTTCAATTTCGGTCAGTTACACTGAACTTTGAACACCCTTACTTTCGCCATAATTCAGTAGTGTAGTTTTAGGTGGGAACATGCAGAACAAGGCGCTTCACATTACTACTTATAGGTTTAACCGTGACATGATTTTACGCTTATTTTATGTAATCAATTAGTGAGATTTTGATTTGATTTGTTCTTCGATTCATTTCACCTAGGGTTTAAGATTTCTGTTTTCCAGTAATAAATTTTGAATTTCCTCTTCTTCTTTTTTTTTTTTGTTTACTGTGTTGTTTCATGCAGACATATGGCTAGGATTCAAGTTCTTTCGACTAATATCTCTGCCTTAGCTCTTCCGCAAGAATTGAAGTAACCAAGAACGGCTGTCAAAATGATTTTTGGTGTACAACCTTCCAGTGTAACATTAAGGAGATTCTTTGGACAGTGGATTTTTGCAATCACTTTGCCGGCCAAGAAACTCAATCGGTTTGCAGCTAGAGCTAGGTGTGTCCAACCGGTCAGTTTTGAAGACCGAACCTAAATAACAAAAAACCAATAATTTGGAATTTCAGAAACCAAACCAACCGAAGTGGACTCCTCTGGCCGAACCAAAACTGACCAATTTTTTCTGTTCAGCTTGGTTCGGTCTGTTAACCGAATTTTGGTTTGCTTTTCTAGATTCTTATTCCAAATTTACATTGTGAATTTTCATTAAACATAAATTGAGCTGATTTTTTAGGTTAATTTTTAGTGCAAAACACACTTGTAGACAAAAATAATAATTTCTACAATTAATTTTATAACCAAACTATCAAATACAAACAAAATTGAGGTCATATATCATAATCATTAACCATAATAAAATATATTATATATTTATTTGGGAAATGAGGGATTAGAGGGAACTAGAATTAGATTTTGTAAAATATATTACATATATAAGATATATTAAATGTAATAACTTGATTTTTCCGACCATCATTCAGGTAATTTTCCGTTGAATTTTTTTTCAAATTAATTATTTTTGACGGATTAATTTTTTAATTTGAAATATCATTAAATAAATTATTTAATGATATTTTGGAGTGTTACATTTTTGTTGGTGTTAATAGAATTTTTGAAGTGTACTGATGAGTTAATTGAGTGAAAATTGGTTGAAATTGGAAAAAGAAAGAAAATTAGAAGAAAAGAGAAAGAGGAAGTGAACTATAGGTCGTTCATAGTTTTGGTCCGAACGTGTCGTCTGGCGTTTGTATGCGTTGTCGTCCGTATGAAGTAAACAACCTGTTGTTCGCGCGCGTGATCAAACGGCATGTCGTCCGTGTGTAGTAAACGTCTGGTTGTTCAGTTGGAAGGGAAACCGACGCGTCGTTTGAAGTGCGGTCGTCCTCGTCTTACGACTGTCATTCGCATGTCTGAAACGACGCCGTTTTGTTTAAATAAAATGACGTTGTTTTGAGCAAAAAATAAAACGACACTGTTTGGGAAAGAATCCAACAACTCCAACCCTATTTTCTTCCTTCCTTCTTCGTGTTTTCTTCCTCACAAACATAACACACACACTCTCTCCCGACTCTCTCTCTCTCTTGATTCTGTCTCTCTCTCTCGTCTCTCTTTCTTCTTCGTCGGTCAGACTAGTTAACCAAGGTGAGTACCTCTCTCTCTCTCTCCTCTTTTATTTGCTATTTTCATGGATATTGAAATGGTTTCGGCCGAAGCTAGGTTTTGAGTTTTGAAGTGATTTTTGGATCGTTGTTTGTTGGATTTTGACTGGGTGAGTTGGTAGAGCATGAATGTAGGTTAGAAATGGAGTTTTGAATGGTTTTTAATGGACGGGTAATTCGGTCCGAAACTTTGAAGGATGATTTTGGACGTTTAAGGATGTTTTTGAATGAACCGATGGTAGATTTGGGTTCCTTGGATGATTTTGAGTTGATTGGTATGGTTGAAAACGTTGTGTGATGCTTGGTTCGGGATTAAGGACCATTTGGTGTAGTTTTATAATTAAAGGACCAAAACTGAAATTTTACATAATTATGAGTATATTGAGAATAAAATCTGATATTTAGCATTTCATGGATTGAAATATAATTTATGATAAGTGTAGTGGCAGATTTATAATTTCTAGAAATTGATGGAGTAAATTATAATTTTAAATTACTTAGAGGACTAATTTAAAAATTTTGAAAAGTTTGGGGACTAAGTCATAATTTTTTGATGTCTTGGGGACTAAATGATAATTTTCCAAAGTTCGGGGGCTGAGCGGTAATTTTACACCGAGGTAAAATGATTGGATTATCATGTTAGACTTTGAGCCGAAATGAATTTTTGAGGTTTGTTGGAGTGTTTGGATTTGCATATGTATTTGCACGTATTTCGGTACAACCACAATATCATGTCTGAGTTGTTTGTGTATTGTCTTCGGTTGGACTTCCGAGGCGACCAGTCATTCACCGGTAGACCGTGCTCGGGATTATTTGCTCGGTGTCCATATAAGTATGGTAGCACTTTAGATACGTATGTTCTGTCCTCTAAATTTCGTATATATATTTTGTTATGTTGAACTTGGTATGAAATTGGAATAATTAAAGGATTGGAGTTCCTAAAAATCCGATGTATGTGAAAGCCTCTGTTGTGGAAATTGAATTTTATCTGAGAATTTTGATGGTTTTTAAAAATAAATATGACGTTTTAATATTTATTATAATTTCGGTAACAAACATTCTGTTATGGATTTCAAGGTATATTCTGTAGAAATTGTTCTTTCTGGATTTAAGAATTTTTTTTGAGACAAATGATTTGTTCTGAAATAAATATATTTTCTACAATAAGTATTATGTTTTGAAGTAAATAAAAGAATTTTTTTGTAGTAAACATTCTGTCTGAAAGTGATTATATTTTGGTATAAATACTCTATTCTGTACTTTGAATATTTTGAATAAATATTTCAATATGTTTTTGGCAAAACATTCTGATATGGGACACCTAGTTACGAGGTACTTTAACCTTTGATATATCAATACTCTGTGAAGACTCTAGTTGCCGGGGTAAAGGGATAATTGTGTATCCGGCCAAATACATGATCTGTTCTGTCTATTGGCGGAGTCCACAATACTACTTTGTACATTTTGTTCTGGTCCCATTGAGTTTTGAACTACTCTTTGGAAATGTTTTGAAACTATCTCTAAAAATACCTTGGTATTTATTCTCTGAAAATATCTTGATATTTAACTCTAAAAATACTACGGTATTCAAGTCTGAAAAATAATTTGGAAATCATATTTGAAATAAATTGAGTATTTATCTTTGAAAATATTTGAGTATTGTTCTTTGGAATACATTTGAAAGTGAATGTGAATTTTGAAAAAATATTTGAAAGGAAAAACTTTGGCCATTTTGGGATTTGAGAAAAATTAAACATATTATTTAATTTCTTCACCTAATAAATTTTGATAATTATCTGTTGTTTGCTATGTATGCAAAAAGGATTGCAAAGTGGATTTTGAACTAATTTATTTATATATATGAGTGTGTGTGTATATATATATAAAATATTATTTGGATATATATGTGCATTTGGTAGTTTTTCGAAAACGTTTTCAAAACCCTTTTAAGGAGCCTGTGTTGCTCTATTGTGTTATCCGCTCACTAGGGAATCTTATCCCTTTTATTTTTTTTGTCTTTGTTCTACTTCACTTTTCAGGTGATCTTGATAGTGGTCGTTTGGTTCTTCTGCGCTCAGTGAGTGCCTTATTGTTCGGGTTAGTTTCTGTTATGTTAGTTGCTCTACACCGGGTAATGGGTTATGGACTTGTATTTGTTAAATAATGTTTAACGTATTTTATTTAAACTATTATTTAGTATTTTGATATTATAATTATATTTTAATAATATTCGAGAATATTGTTTTCAGAAAACTTATCTTGTTAAATTGTTTTAATGTAGTAAATAAGCCGACTAATAATAATCTGGATCGTTTTTGTTCTCCGAGGCTTGTGAGAGTTGGGTCGGACTTCCATGTACGGTTCGCCTCGTAAGCCGGTTGCTGCCCGAATTGGGTTGTGACATTAAATATATATTTATATTCATTTTTTCGGTCTATTATCAATTTTTAACCGAACCAGGAAAAAATTGATTAACCCAGAAAAACCGAACATAACTGATTGATTTTATGAAATTTCCAAATCGAACAATTCGATTCCGGTCGGTTTGATCTGTTACACAGAACTTTGGACACCCCTACTGACTTGATCATCAGAGTGCAGTGCTGGCTCAAGGGCAAGGCCATTAAGACCTTAGCCTAAGTCCCCCCAAACTGAAATTTATATGAAATTAAAAATATATTTTATAAAAAATTATTAGGTCAATTAAAAAATATATTTAATCTAGTTTAAATGTTTTTTTTCATAAATTAAGAGGTATAAATTAAGGATTAAAAAAGATGTGAAAAGTTCAAAAGAAAAATAATGGTTCAAAAGGTATAATTTAGTTAAAGTAAATAATACTTAATTAAAGAATATACAATACCAATTCAAAAGATTTGTAATAGCTCTAAGTTCATGTTCAATTTCTATATTTTTTAATTTAAATGTAATTTTTAATATTTATCAATTTATATTAATATTTTCAAGTGGATTTTTTAAATTTTAATAATTTTTTTAACAATTAAGGTGTATTCAAAATTAACTAATACTATAATTGATTAACTTTCTAATTATAGAGTTTTTTTTATTGTGGTTGTGTTTGATTAAGATAGAGTTTAGTTTTTATATATAGTGTTTTAAGAAAAATATTATCAAAAAACAAAGATATTACTTGCCAAGTTAAATATTTATTTTGTATATAATTTATAGAATATTGTTTACTACTTCAGTTTTCAATGAAAATAATAATTATTTTTTCATAAATTACTTAATGATTTTACATATTTCTCTTTATAATAAAAAGTTTTGACACAAATTTCATCTCCAAATACTCTCTTTATTTCCTTCTTTATCTTCAAATTTAAAGTAAAGAAGTGCCCTTTTTGACTCTCCAAAACTAAAGAGTCAAAATGACTTTTTATTCTATTTGTTATTAATGAAATTTACTACTTCTCATATATTTTATTATTTTTTACCAGTAACTTGAATTGTTCACCTCTCCTTAAAAATTAAAAATTAAATGCTTTAAAAGGAATTCACTAAATAAAGAGTTAAATATAAGAGTAATATTGGAGAGCATAGATAGCTTCAATCTTTATAATTAATGACACTATATTTTTTTAAAATTTGTCCCTAAAAATAACGAGTAGATGCTCTTATTTCTCTAACAAGTTTGACACAAATTTTTTATTTACTGTTTTAATTAAAGCATTTCTTGATATGATCTAGAGAACAAAATGTTCATAATCATTTTTTTATAGTAAAAAGAGAGAGAGGCCTCGGAACAAAATGTCGATAACAACATGCAAAACATTTTTGCTGGTATGTAAAATGAAATCAAATGGGTTGTAGAAAGTAAAAGGTAAATGCCGTACAAGGTTCCAAAATAAATGCTCTCTCGCACGTCCACCTGCACTTACTTATCTTAGTTATATGATGTTTGTTTTTGTTATAGGGAGTGTTACTGTGTTTCATAGTCTCTCTTTTTGTTATTTTTTGTACCGAATTTTTCTTTTCTATTAATACTTTCTCTTTTCATCAAAGAGTACTTTTTAAGATAAATTAATTTTTATTAAAATAAGAAATATTTTATAAAATTAAGAAATTTTTTAATATTTTTTTTCATATTTATTCTCTTATTAAATTATCATACAAAATATTTTGTCATCTTCTCACTAGAATTAGTAAGGCTAATATAGTAAACTATTACTATAATTAATGTAGTTTAATGATTTTCTTAATATGTGTGTCAAAACTTTAAAAAACACTCTTTAAGAAAAGTAAAGAGCAATATTTTGGAGTGCTATTGAAGTTTCAACTTGGTTGAGATGGCATGATTCACTATTTCCTAATCCTCCCGCATTTTAATTAAAAAAAGTTCCAAAATAAATTATCTTCAAATCATCTCAATCTAATACTCTAAATTTAGTTTCTAACTAAGAAGTCTCAAATTAATTTCATCGTCAAGAACAAACCAATTAAATAGTTATTGAAATAAAACTTTTATTACAAAACAATTTTTTTGATCCATCTGAACTTTGTATTTCGATGATGCCTAGAGATTGTTTATGTGTGTACAATGGTGGTTGTTATAAACTCTAGGATTTTTTTCAGAGCAAAGTTCCAAGAGAAACAATCAAAACTTTCTTGATTTTGTCTTCAACAAAATTATTCATAGCTGTAATTGAATTTTCAAAAGAGCATCTTACGATTTCGTCGAGTGTGCCTGAACCCATTTTACTACTTTCTTCAAGTGATGACGAGTCACCTAGATAAAGACAAAAACATCAGAAATTTTTCATTTATTTGAACTGATGATTATTGAATTTCCTCTAGTGTTTCTCAAGAATTTACTTGTAATTCTGACACTTTTATTGTTAAGACACAATCATGCGACAGCACAAGGTTATATAGAAGAAAAGAATGCACTTTATGCCCTGAAGACAACTTTTAACCACTCGTTTCTGAACCAGAATTGGAGCGGACCTCCTTGTTACAGGCAGTTTCCGGCACAATGGTTCGGCATCAATGTTTCAACGGTCGTGTTGCCGGAATTTCGTTGGAAGGAATGGGACTAACGGCCACAATCCGGCAGGACACGTTTATGGTCTTCACCGAACTGAGGAACTTGAGCTTCAGGGACAATTTGTTGTCGGGAAATTTAATGAATTTCTCCAACAACAAAGTGATTCAGCGATTGATTTGTCAGGCAATAATTTCCACGGCGAGATCCCTTTTTCGCTGCTGAAACTTAATTTCTTGCAGTCATTGCAGTTTCAGGATAACAATTTAACAGGAAAAATTCCCGCGTTTCAACAGTTCAGCTTAACGGTTTTTAATGTCTCTAACAACAGTCTCAAAGGTTGCGTCCCTGAAACTCGAACATTGCAATCATTTAGCCCTGATTCGTACCTTAACAATTCCGAGCTACAAGGTCTGCCAACACAAGTTGCCTGCAAGCTAGTTTCACATGAGAGTACAAATGAAACTGTCAGCTCAGGTAGCAATCCAAGTGGTAGTGATGACTCCAGTAAAAGTTCGAATAAAACCAAGATCGCTACCATGTTCTTGGTGGTTGATGTGGTTGGTCTAGTTGCTGTCATTTTGTTGTTTATTCTCTACTTCAGGAAGGCCAAAAAGCTCAAGAAAATGTTGAAAAAGTACGAGAAAGAAAAGGGTTTGGATAATAAACAGGAGGTGGATGGGTTCAATGATGATTTCGTGACAGAGGAAAGGAGTAGTGTGATGAACAACGCAGAGGCAGCACCATCCGAGGCCGTGGTTTTGGGAGATGATCAGAAAGGCACATTCGTGGAAGAGGAAGCATGGCTTGAGATGAATGATCTGCTGAAAGCTTCGGCGGAAGGATTAGGAAAAGGGATTTTTGGGAATAGTTATAAGGCTAAAATAGAGGGAAGACCAGCTGTTGTTGTGGAACGTTTAAGAGATTTGAAACCGTTGAGTGTTGAAGAGTTCACAAGGCAATTGCATCTTATTGCTGATCAAAAGCATCCCAATTTGTTACCTCTTCTTGCTTACTATTATTCCAAGGATGAGAAGTTGTTGGTCTACAGAT
>CAODLS013939597.1:0-11196 GCA_948243855.1 Flueggea neowawraea
CACCCTCACCATCGCCAATTTGGAACTCTTCTATGATTTGGGCCAGTGAAGTCAAACTTGACTCACCTGAGTCAACTGATTCACTTGAGTGATCATTAGTGCTCCTCTTATCTTTAATGAAGGATTCCCCTCCAAAACGAAACAATTGAATCATCTTTGGGCTCAGTAGGGAATACTGGGTCAAGCTCAAAACCCTTCTCGTTGAAGTTCCACCCACTAATCCTTCTAGTCTTATTGACATTATCATTAACCTCGTCTTCATCCTACTGATGAACCCCTTCTATTCCATGCAAAATCTTTACTTCTTTATATCTTTCTTCCAAGCTGGGAAGGCCATGCAAAATATTTTTGACCAAGAAATCCGATCCCTTACAGCTCTTGAAGAAAGAATGCTTCAAAAGCTTATCAGCAGAGGGTCTCTTTGAAGGATCTTGATCAAGACAAGATGCAACCATGTCCTTGAAAGCTTTTGAGAACTTCTTGCTCTTATCTTTCTTGTGTCTCTCATAGTCGGAGAACCGAAACCGCTTTGTTATCTTCATGAGCAGTGACTTTGAAGGAGGAAGGTGGGACAGAGGAGGCCTACCATGGGCTAATTCTAATGCTGTTATGCCAAAAGACCATATATCGGCCTTCAAACTATAACCAGTGTGTGAGTGTATCACCTCTGGTGCCATCCAGTATGGTGTCCCTGCCACGTCAGTCAGCATCATTCTTGAAGCACAAGACAACGGAGTCGAGCCATGACCTATCACCGACTCGTAAATTGAGGCTGATACACCAAAGTCGGCGACTTTGACTCTCCCGTTTGAGTCAATCAGAATGTTGCCTGCCTTTATATCTCTATGTAGATGGCCTTGATTGTGAAGATACGACAATGCGTTTAGGGTTTCTTTCAAGACAACGGCGATGCATGGCTCGGGAAGACCGTTTGGAAATGCAGAAGAAATTATGGATTGAAGAGAACCTGCTGACATGAATGGCATAACCACCCAGAGACAACGGTCAACAATGAAGGAACAATAAGCATTGAGTATGTTTGGGTGGGAAAGAAGGGACAGGGTCTTGGTTTCTCGTCTTATGTTCTCGAAGTTGGCTCGAGAACGGTCAAGATCAATGGCTTTGATTGCAACCAAGGCTGAGTTCATGGGAATACACAATGCTTTGTAGACCACTGCACTAACTCCAACACCAATTTCATCCAAGATCCTGTAGAAGCTAGAGTCTACAGGGTATTGAGGCCTTTTGGGTGATTCAAGATCCTGTTCTTGAGCCATTCTTGAATTGTTTCCTTCTTTGAGTATAAACGAAAATGGGTTGCTTTCTTGAATGGTATTTGATCAAGAAGAGAAGGAAAAGAAAGGGAGTAGGTTTCTTTTTTCTTTTTGGTCATTAAAGAAGGTAGGTTTCTCTGGTAGGTTTCTTGTGAGGATTCGAAAGAGAAAGGCAAAGTTATGGCGGTGGTGGATTTGATGGAGTGAGATGATGCATGTGAACCCAATATACAATGAGCGGTAGATGGCTGAACAACTTAAGGTCTATATTAATTTATAACCTCCGGTTCACAGCATGGAATTATACCTGATTATCTTGTGAACGATGGGGTTAATTGTGAAATGACTGATTCTTGTCAAGTTTAGTGCTTTAATAACATGCTTAAACAAGACTTGTATAACTCAATCAAGAATTCAGTAAGATTCTTCGGTTGATTAAATTGCAATTTAAATTTAGTTTAAGTACAATTAGTTATCTCAATCAACGAATTGGGTATCCTTGATTTTGAAATCATTGTCCTATGAAACACAAAACTATTTAGTTTCAGTCACCTATATTATAGTTCTTTTCCACAATATAATGAAAAAAATTCAGCAGTGAGAAAATTGTAGCTTTAAATGGATTGAAAATTATTACCTGAGCATCTGCATTTCCTGCAGTAACCAAACCGGGCGCTCTATCCCCGTAATATGATCATTTGCGGCTCCGCAAAGAAAAGGAACAATGCCCGCAACGACTGATGTAACAATAGGAGCAAGCAACATTGTTGATACCTGGAAATTGAATTTGCCCATTTGATGTTGTTATTGTCGAAAACTTGATTTCTCTGACGCCAACCCACTATAAGACAGAGTCCAATGCGCTTTGACATGAAGAAATAAACAAGAATGAACCCCAGAGAAGGGGTTTCCAGGCAAGATGAACCCATGGAAGAATCTTGGACCAAAGAATGATCCAAGAATCCAATTTCTGTTTCACGCCCAAAGAGAGGCAGCTGAAATCTGCTCCTCATTTTTAGCGGCACGGGAACATATATTCTCGATGACACCCTAATTAGTTGGTGATTTGGGTGAATGGATCATTTAAGTGGCTAAACGAGCGTTTTGGCGCTGTAGGATCTGCAACTTCGCCCTGTAACTAAGTATCATTATCAAAAAAGTTGTGAAATTTCAGAGGGAATTGAACAAATTAAAGCTGGTGAAGTTGTGATGATTATTAAGCTAGAAACAATATATATTGGCTTGCAGCTTGCTGATGGTATGAAATTAAATTAATTATTCATAAACTAAATTTGGAAAAAATAGGAAGTCAACTCAAACAGAATTTAGAATTATATCATGCAAGTTGACTCGAGCAATAGAATAACGTTATTGTCATAACTTGGTTAGAGGTAGAATTTTCACAAGTGTTAGACAAGTAGTTGTGAAATGCAAATCATAATCCCTCTGAAGCATATGGAGCATCACATAAAATAATGAAGTAGTTCTTAAATATATCTTTTCACAGAGTATTATTATCCCGATCTGAAGTTATGCCGATGAGGTCAACTTCGAACTAGGAACAAAGTGCAGTAACAGTTGTTTTGAGGGTTCGAAAATTACTTATGAAGGTGTAATATTTCTTTGCAATTCAGGCTTTAAACCTCCCAAGTTATCCGGAAAATATTTCTATAGTAATAAAAAAATATATACTTATCAAAGTTCTCATCAAAAGGTATTTTACAATTAAAATTTAAACAAAAAAAGGGTATATGAATTCTAAATTTCTGTGATTTTAGTGAATTGAAGTAAAAGATTAGAACCCATCATGTGATAAGTCTATGGACTATATCACTAGAGGCCCATCATTGCTTAATTAATAATGTGCAAGAACAAAATAACCTCCCAGTTACTTTGCAACGATCCTTAAAGGCGCAGGTAGATTGATTTTTTTTTGTCGTTCTAAGTGATTGATTGTATTTTTCTGCTAGCAAAGATTACTCTGACGAGGACAATGTTGCAATTGAGTAAGAAATTAAACAAAATTTAATATTGCTCCTTTCTAAAGATTCCAAACGGTTCTCATCTTTTGTTTGTGCCATATCTGTATTTACCAATCAATAAGTTTCATCCACATCAATACGTTTTGAGCCAAGCCCTTACGTCCATTGACGTTGAAATTAAGGTCTGCATTATATCTATATACCAAGATAAGGTGGTTGTAATAGACGGAAGTTTCTGAAAGAAAAATAAAAACAAAAAACAAATTTGCCAAGTTCACTATGATGGCGTCTCTCTTGTCCATATGCTGACTTGCATTAACGCTATGTTTGGAATAAATGAATTCAAAATGTGGAATTTATTTGGAAATGAATTATTTTGTTTGGTATGTTATAGTGTAAAAGATGTAATTCAATTGAATTCTCCAAAATTATGTTTGTTATAATTTTACAATTAGAACTCCATTCATCTTTTTTCCCTAATGTACACTTCGATTCTTCTTGGAACCACAACTTTCAATTCAAATTTGTTGGGGAAAAAGAATAATATTTTTAATATAAAAATTAGTGTTTTAATTAACAAAATAAGGTGAAAAAAGAAAGAAAAAAAAATACGAGATGATGTAAAACGAAGACTGAAGAGGAGGAGACAGTAATGAATCCAACCTCTGACTCACAAACTCGCAACAGTAATCTAATTCATACTCAGTCAGTGGGTTCTACTTCATAGTCGTTTGGATAAAAGACTCAAAGAGGAAAGAGAAAGTGAGATCACGAAGAGAAGAAAGAATAAGAAAATGAGAGGAGAAGTACAATAGACTATGTTTGGTTTAGAATTTTTTTTTTATTTTTGTTTTATTTTCATTTTTTGAAATTTAAAAGCATTTAGAAAATATGATTACTAATCAAAAATTCATTTTAAACTAATTTTTCATTTTTTTATTTTTATTTTTTAATTTTTTAGAAAATAGTGAAAAACTTTCTTAACTAAACAGGCTCATAGTTTGCGTGTAGAGAATACTTTTCGTTGACGACTAAGTTTTAATCGGGGCATGCAGTTCGGGTAAAAAGAATAATGACTCCTTTTCTAAAATTCATTTGTAAATTTCACCTATTTAGGTGGAATTTGAGTTAAGTATGTTGAATTTCAAGTCTTAAAATTAAAATGAAGATTTTTTTCTCATTCCAAACACAAAAAAATATAAAATTGCAATTGAATTCTACAAATTTTATGGAATTCATTTATACCGAACATGGTGTAAAGCTTTTGATCAACTTGTAAGAAGAATGTAAGAATTTTGGAGCGTTGACGTTAAGTTCTATCACTTGACTTAAAATATTAACCTTCTTAAGGCACACAATCAATTTTACAGAAAAAAAAAATCTGAAATCAATTCTCCTTGTAATCAACCAATCAAAAAAGATAAATAGATTCATATATACAAAATAATTTAAATTTAGTATAGCTTGAATGATAATAAATATTTCTAAATTAAGCGAATTTCATAAAATCACAAATTTGAGTCTTTAAAACAAATCCCCGAAGGTCGCCTGATTGTTATAAAGTGGCTCCCTTTTCATGTAAAAACAAGTACCAGACAATAATGGTCCCAGATTTAGCCCATCCAAACCTGGAAATACTATCTGAAGTATTTTGAACGTCAAAAAACTCAGAAAGCAAATTTTATTTAAAGTCTCTAAATATGTATAACAGATAGCTAGTACCTCAAATATTGATCTTAGTTGGCTGTCGTAGATGTCATGTTTACTGATGCCGTCAAATCTTTGAGGGAACTGAACGAATGCGAGAGAGGAAGAAATAGTGGAATCAAGGTAAAGACACATGGCTTGCCTTGCCGACGTTGGCTCGTTGCAGTACATGTCCCAGTCTAGTATCAATATGTACGGAGAATTGCTTATCACCCCTGACAACCTTAGCTGCCATTCATTAATAAAATATTTTAATACACATAAACCGACACAGAAAGATAAGTACTGTAGCTTGGAGGAGAAGATCATACAAGGACATTGAGAGCTCCCGCCTTGAAATGATGAGGGTAAGAAGGTCTCTTCTCACGAGAAACATAAACAAGCAGGGGCATCTCTTCACTTTGCTCCGTCTCCTCTGAAGTCTCTCGTATTATCTGCCATATGAGTTGATAAAACATGAGTTTTTGACCTGTGTTTTATTGTTCTATCGAAAATTAAACTTTCAACCTCTTAGTTTTGAAATTGACTAAAATACAAATAAACCACAAGCATATTGATCTAAAAATT
Source organism: Flueggea neowawraea (assembly GCA_948243855.1). Classification (NCBI taxonomy): domain Eukaryota; kingdom Viridiplantae; phylum Streptophyta; class Magnoliopsida; order Malpighiales; family Phyllanthaceae; genus Flueggea; species Flueggea neowawraea. Next base: position 5,531 of record CAODLS013939597.1, read on the forward strand.
TTGAGTTATCATTTGAATTATATGAACATATTCAAACGTACCTCAACTCGAGCAGGGTGATCTCGACTGGTAAATTTTTTAGCGTCTCCAAATTCTCCATCTTCTTTAAACTGCACAATACGTTCCTTAAACTCCTCATACTTTTTCTGCACCATAATCACCATTGTTACTTAGTACTTAATGCACATATTACAAGTTCGAGTGTTTTATTAAGTTTAATCCAGATTGCACAAACCTGAATCATTTTCCTTTCTGCTAAGTACTCATGATCATGTCCATCCTCCGAGGCCGAGAAATAATCCTTGGGACAACTATACTTGATCCCGAACTTCCTGCGAAACGGAATCCAAAACCTTCCGAACCTCCAGGCCTCTCTCATCCCGCGCAAAGTCACTGCAGCTCCTCCATCGTCGGACAAATACACGTGAAGCTTATTCACCGGATAATCTAATGCCATAGCTGATAAAACAGTATTCATTACATCCAAAGTGGGTTCCTTCTCGGGATCTACAGTACATATAAACACATCAGTGGAGGGGAATTTGTCATCTGCAGGCAATCTTTCGGGGAAAACTGTCCGTAAGATTGGATTGAAGTAATAAGGTCGGCCAAGGAGCCATATAAAGGATAGAAGCAGCTCAGAAGCAGAGACTAGAAGCCATGGTAGGAATGGTGTGGATGGTCGAAGAGAAAGGAAGCTCTGTAGTAAATCAAGAAAGTTATGGCAATGGAGTGGAGAAGTGTGTGTAATAAGTTAATGAAAGTTGATGATTTTGTTGGGGCATGGTGGCCATGAACCGGTGCAAAGTTCTCGGCCATTTTGCTTGGTTTCTTGATTATTTTTCTTGGATTCTTTTGAGTTTATGCAATGACAAATATGTTAAGGGATCCTCTTAATATAGGAGAACAGTCGCAGGTTTTTTTCTTTTGGTTGGTGCAAAACAAGTTTAGATAGTTACGAAATGAGTTTGAATTTTCTATGTTGACGAAGACGTTGGCATCAACATTAATCAACACTACTCAATCGCCACCCTGACCCGGAACCAGTGAATGATTGATTGTATTAATTGGTAGTAGTTTTTTTTAGAATAACTTGAGAAATTCATTAAAACGCAGAAAGATTACATCTGGGGCAACAGCAAACTCCAACAACGCAGACAATTGTATCGTTCGCTAACCACACAAGAGGAGGTTGCAGCAGTTCCTATTCCCTCCAATAGGCATGTGCCACATAGTACAATTAACTTTGCGGTCCTCACGACTTAACTCCGTTACTATCCTTCAATTGGCCAAAAAATTATACATGCCAAAAAAATAATTTGTACTTTGCAGTGAAAATGTCTACAATTCAAATTTAACCCAAAAAATAGTATCAAATTAATATTTTGTAATATGAAACTTATTTCAAAAGCTATAAATTGCACTTTGCAAAAAATAGTTCTAATAGTGTTGTTGCCTCATAAAATGAACAATAATAGTAATGAATACTTGAGTATTCGAGAATCTTAAATGTCGCATCGAGACCTAAAAATACAAAACACAAGGAGGTCGAGATGCTCCCTAGAGAGTCTCTGATACTCAAGTTAGTAAACGATTTAACAAAGTAACAGTATATACGGAGAATAAAACATCCCTATTCATGTTGATGTTGATACTTATTTATAGAGTAGCTATTTATGAGTGGACATTAACGTCTTGTAACATTTACTATTGATGACGCTCGTAACATTTTCCGTTACTAGATTAATGGTCTCATCAAATAGTAAATTAATACTCAATATCATTCTCTTTTGGCTTCTACGCTTGAATTTATTGAATCTATTTTTTATATATAAAATAATAAAAATTAACAATTAGATCATATTCCGTTAGTGTTTATTTGAATATAAAAGCAACACAAAAAAACAACTTTATAAATTGACAATATATTGAAAATTTTTACCCAAAACTGTCACATTAAATATTGAATATGACATTTTAATTTGTGAAAATAATATTTGAATAGAGCAATAGGTTTACAAAAGATCAAGTAAAAGATCAAGCAAGAGGCTTAAATTATGGACGAAGTTGAAGCTTTAGTAGAAAAAAAAATTATGAACGAAATCTATTTATATTAAAATATTATTAGAGTTCTTGCACTTTGTATTAAAATACTATCTGTATAGTACATGTCAATTCTAATATAACTATAAATTGTCCTGTTTAGTGTTGGGTTCTTCTATTTATATATATATATTTTTTTTTTTGAAGAGATATATATTTTTTACACTGACGAATTCATGGTAACAGAAGAAAACATAAGGACTATATCCAAAGTTAATTGTGCTATGTGGCACATGCCTATTGGAGGCAATAGAAGGTTGCAGCAAAATTTTGTCCCACATAAGAAGGCAGAGCATACAAGCCATGCTTTGATGACACAAAATAACATCACCTAAAACAAACTAAAAACCAACAGCAGCAACACTAAACTTAAGAATAGTTCCGAATCCATTGGAAAGGACATGATCTGATCGATCATTCTTCCAGACTTGACCAGGGAAAATCCCAGGATAGGAAAGAAAGAAATGGTCCATGGTAGTGTGGATATGGAACCAGGGCGTGAATTTTGTGGAAGACCCCACCAAAATATGCTCAAACAAACAAATCCCGGGCTTCGATTGTCCATCAATCTTGCAATAAAGCGGATGTAGAACCAGGGCAGGGTTAAATGCACACCTTGAATATGTTGCCAAGACAAAACATACAAAAAAACCCCCTTGGACAAGCCAAGACAGCTTAGACCCACATCCAAGACCAACAACAGATAAAAACTCGTAACACCAGATAATAACAACAACAGATAATAAAACTATCCAAAGAAAAAAAGGATGATGAAACTTAATAGTCAGTATTATGAATAGTAAGTTTTCGGAAAGGAAGTTTAGTTGAACCTCAGGTTTTAAAAGGTGGATTGAAAGATATATACACTGTGTTTTTGCTTTGCTTGATCTTATGTTGTATAATCATCATTGCTTAGAATTATTAAGTTTTGCTAGATATCTACTCTTTCGAAAGTCTAGAAAATTAGCAATGAAAGTAGAGGAAATTGATTGCAAACTGGAATAAATTAATTTTGCTATAATTTATGGGTCCTGAAACTCAGACAATACCAGCAAGGAAACAGAGTTGCCTCTGTTCTAGTCTACTTTCACTCAAAAATGCTAAAACAAGTAACCAATAATTAAAAGATTGGACTAATACATAACTTACCCCTAAACTTGTACGGTTTCTTCTGCTGACATCTTAAATTTTTCAAGCGTTCAACTTACCTCTTAAATTTGTTTAAACTGTCTCAACTACCTCCTAAATTTACTTAAACTATCTCAATTATCCCCTAAATTTGATTAAACTGGACAATTTACCAATTTTTTTTAATTCGTCACGGGTTTATTATGAGATTTTTTTATTCTTTTTTGACATTCTACATTTAGGAGTGATAATTTAAAAATAAATTGGGGGATTGTGATATTCAAATACATTGAAAAAATCATTAATTGAGAGAATTTTAACAAGTTCAGGAGATAAATTAAATACTCAAAAAATTTAGGGTGACAAAAAAAACGTGCAAGTTTGTTTGGGGGTAAATTATGTGTTAAACCTAAAAGATTACACACAAGATGAAGATGGAAGATCATCATAATCTACAACTTTCAATAGACGGATGATCGACTCCAAAGCTTAAGAATTGAAGATGACATAACCTACCAAGAGAAGTATAATCGAAATGATTGCAGATAATAAAGTGACAGACGGTCGAATACGTCCTTTGTCCTTCCTCAAAAACATCCCTTCAACTATAGGGCAATTAGTGACAAAAATGTACGATAAGAGCAAAACTGCAGCCATGTGGAGGATGATTATGGTGACCAGTGGAGCAAGAAACATAGTGGATGCTCGGAAATCAAAGACGCCCATTTGGTATCGCTTGACTAGCTCGTCGTCCATGATTTTGTTTGTGGGCAAGAATTTCACTTTTGGCATGCCAAGTCTTTCCATGATAACAAATATGCTTCCGTACACATAAATTGTGACTGCTTTATCATCCACATTCTGTGCTCATTTCTCATCATTTGGAAGTCACTTCTGGTGTACAGGACTTCGAACAAGTGTTTTGAAAGGGCAGAGATTACTATGAATGGAAATATGAAAAAAAGAGGATTTGAAATCTGTCACATGAAAAAAAGAGAGCATTAATTCACGAACTTCTTGTAAATTGGCTTGTTTATTACATCAGAATGAGTAATTAAATATAAATTTATTTTGAAAAAATTGATTATAACTCTGAATTCTAACGAGTAAAATTCGTTTAGAATCAGCGTTTTGACAATTGAACTATCAACTTATATATTCGTCATAGCCGTTAAATTTATTAATTTAGATTGTCAATTTCTTCTGGTACAAGGAAAGTCTAACAATGATAATTTGTGTTCATGTTATAATCGTTTCTAATATTTATATATCACAAATACACATATATATCAAAAATAAAATTTGTGTCAATTGTGTTGAATGTGGATTCCTGAAGCATTTGAGCTGATCCTTAGCGGCAAGTTAAGTCATGCCAATTAATCTCAATATCTCATTAATTGAAAGAAACAAGAAAGTAGTACTGTTTGTTGCGTACCTGAGGGTAGAGAGGAATGCGGTACAACAAACACAACTGGGGGATGATTGCGAAACAACATAGAGAGAAGGATAAACAAAAGGGCTCAACGCAAATTCGGAGTAAAACAAGCTTTGACGAAACCGCATTATGAAAGGTGAATATATAAGAGGGCAGAATCTTGAAAAAGTTATTTGCGCCATTCCTGATGCCCATCTTGTGCCTTGAATCATCAAGTCGTTTAGATTTGTAGTTGTATTGCCCAAAAATGGTGGCCTTGACGGTCTAAAGTATACTGATCACCACCCTTTGCAGTGTAAAGAACGGAATCCGGTGAAGTAATCTTCTAGTACGGAGTGATAAAGAAAACCAACCTGATTATATTCAATAGAGTTAGATCAAATTAGTGAGCGTGTGCTAATTCTGAGATTCAAGATTTTGACTGTTTTGCAACAAAGAATATACAAAAAATCAAGAACTAATGAACAAGAATTTTGTATGTTTATTTCTTTGGAGTGTAGTTTTATGAACTTGCCTTTTTGCCCATGTTGTGTGGTGCTCATAGGCGCAAAAGGCAACGCCTTTGACCTCCTGTAGCAACTTGCTTGAGTAGTCTTCACCTCTTTTATGCTGGTAGACTTGTACTCTGAATTCAGGGATTTGATAAACTCGTTGGACTGGCCATACGAGTTTTTAAGCTCTTTGACATCTATATTACGAAACAAGAATAATTAAGAGCTCAAATTCAAAGAGAATGAAAAGAGGATAATGACTCCCAATCAGATCCATGGGTCCTCGCATACCGTTTGGGGTGTAGTTGCCATAAATTGCTTTCCTGTTGAGAACAAAATTTGTACCCCAGAGACCAGGTCCTTGCACAGCATCAAAACCGTACCAGATTAGCTGAAATGTTGCAAAATAATCATCAATAAGAATTAGTGAGGCAGAAGCTTTTGCCAACCACATCAGATATAATGATTCCTCTTGTACTAGAATTTGCCGTAGCATATCTGATCGCCTC
>CAODLS013939862.1:0-15151 GCA_948243855.1 Flueggea neowawraea
TCCGAATTTACAATTTTAACTAATTTCCTCAAAATTACAAATTTATACCAAACTTTCCAAAATTACAAATCTAACTCTCAAGTTTCTCAAATTACAATTCTAGGCCCAAGTTTTCAGAATTTACAAATCTGGATATCAACTTCCCAAAATTACGAAAATAGCAATATCAAAACTTTATTCTCAAAAATATAAAACTTTCGATTATGCCGACAAAAATCGAAACTAAATATACCTATGGGTTCATCTCAACCTCAGAAACATTAATCAATCAACAATTTCCTCAAACTAACAACAAAATCATCAGAAATCATTCAAAACCAAACTAAACCCTAGCCATTTAAAGAACTCATCATTTCTTCTGATTTCAAGCTAGATTTATGTTAATCTAACCTCCAACAATCATAATCTAACAACCTACAATATTCATTTCAACAGAAACATGCAAAATCTGAAACCCATTTTAGTTTTGGCCTAAAACCCATTTCAGAAATTAAATACATGAAATGGATGAAAGGAAGTGATTAGAACTCAAATCTTACATCCTTAGACGTGTAGGAATGTTGGAGAACCAATGGGAGGTAGAGAGAATCGATCCCAAAGTGAGAGAGAGTGAAGAATGAGAGTTTCAGACTAAAAAGTCGAGTTTTGGGGTTTTTAAAATGACCACGGATTGAAACGCACCGTTTTGATATTTTCAAAGGCAACGTACGTTATTCTGACGTGCAACGTATGTCTTGGTGTCACAACGTACGTTATAAAGTGTACAACGTACGTTGTCATGGTAAAAACGCGTCCAGTAGCTTCTGTTTCAAAAAAGTAACTTCACGACGTACGTCTTAAAATTACAACGTACGTTGATCATCCTAGAAGCCCAGCTCACGTACGTGATACCTATTTCTCACGTACATGAGTTCTGTCTGCCTTACATATGTTAGGACTAGGCTTACATACGTAAGATGCTCTGTTTTTTCCTTCTTGACTTCTCTTGCTATCGAACTTGTCCCTAAGCATTTCCAACACTTAACAACATCCAACCTAACATGATGTCATCATAAACATCAAATATCATCCACTGGTATTCCAAAAGTCCTCAATGCCACACTCGAAAGCTATAGGGATCATAATTGGAAGGTACAGGATATTACAAATGTAATGGGCTTTTAATGTAAATATGTTTTGGGCATATTATTATGTGTGACATAATTTAGGCCCATGCATTTTAATCATATAGTGATGTATTTAATGATAATGTATCATGTAATTAAAAGCCTAATAATATTAAAAGGCTTATGAAGAAATTCGACCATCTCCTATTTTTTAGGAGCCTTTGCTCTTATGTGACAAGGAGAAGAAAAAACCGAGTCCTGATTGATCTAGGAGAATTCGACACACACTTCTTTTTGAAGAAGGAGTTCTAATTCTTGTAGGACAAGTTAAAGATGTCCTATTACACATTTATTAGGGTTTTTCTAAGCCATTATAAATACATGGACGAATTTATTCATTATGACCATGGCATTGCCAAATTTGTGAGTGTCACCTACAAAGAGAGAAAATTATTTTGAGAACTATGATAGAGATTCTAAGTGCTAGTACACATTGTCGATCCAAAGCAAGCTCGTTTGTGTGGATACCTTTAAACACATTCTCACAAAGGCAACATGAGGAAGAGGAGGTTCAGCCTTGATGCTAAAAGCTACGCCAACACCCCATTCAGTCATCCATTCAAGCTTTGGTTTTAAGGTAAAACCCTAACCCTAATCGTGTATGTCGATATGCATGGATCTTTGGTGGAATTCTAGGTTTAAATTTTAGTTATTGTTGCTACCATATATGCTCATGTATGCTTATGAATGTCATAAACTTAGTTAAGAATTCCAACACAACTATAGTGCAATATGTGCCTCCATGAAATTCCATAGTTATAAATTGTTTGGTTGTAACATTATACTTATTTATTTCTGCATCCTAGATAAGTTAAGATTGAGATGCTATCATTCACTTTCCTGGGATTTTACGAAGTATGATTATCACACATATAAGAGATGTTTCAAATCATCTAAGCCAGAGATTGTTGAGCCAACTAAGGAAGATACTAAATTGAGGGAAGATGAAGAAAGGGAGGTTGTGAGCATCAATGGGGACAACGATGCTTAGCAAAAGAGCGATGCAATGGAAGAAGAAAACGTGGATGCAAATAAGGAGCTCGAGAGAGAAGAAAAAGTTATTGAATAATTTCAACATCACGTGAAGTTATTCATGTAAAGTTTGGAGACTTTCTGATTCTACTAGTGTATTGTTGAGTTTGCTAGAAATTCCATGTTCTTCAAATACTCAAGATCATCAAGGTACAACCACAATTCCAATCTTCATTATTCTTGTATCTATTATCTTTTGTATGAAGATGTGAGGTCAAGTATTTTACAACAATAGGCTTATAAAGTTCTACTGTAGTTGTCATGTTTATGGTTTTGCTTATACAACATGACTATAATTCAAGGACAATTTGTCTACTAGGAAGAGGGAAATGATGCAATCCTAGACATAGAAGTGTAAATTAACAAAGTTCCTAAGGAGTTTTGAGTTCCAAGGAATATAATTTTGTTCAAGCTTGAGTTGTAAGAGGTTTGGAAGCAATTGAAGTCAATTTGGTTGTCTAGTCAATTACATGCCATGCGACACACCTATGTCATAGGGTGTATAATATAGCATAACCTTAGAAACGGTCATGGCCAATGTTGTGTCCACATTGTTTGGTTTAAGTTTTACGCGGTGTTAAGTAATTGGTTGTGTTGTTGTTCGTGTTTTATTATTTGTGCTATGTAATGTGTCTAGCCACCCTACTTACTAATTTTAACATTTACTTACTGTTTTCGTACTTTTTTTAAGGTTTGGTTATGTTATTAAAACCTATATGAAATTTATTCTATGCTTTGAAATCAAGTTTTGATGATATTTCATTGGATTGAGAATAACCTATTGAGTTGAATAATTTGGAATACCATTGGTGATTTTTCTCCCATAAAATTCTTCTACATCCCTAGTTTGATGTATAACAAAGAGTTAAGGATTTGTTAAATTCCTATAAGTGCTTAAATGTTTTGAATGATTAAAAAATTCCTAGAATGATTGTGAATTTTCATGTTTAAATAAGGATATTTAACATGATGGTTTGGAGGCATTTTAGATTATCCCGAAAGTGTCGCATTGCACTACAATCACTTGAATCATGTCCAAGATTGTGGAAGAAAAAGCAATTACAAATGCAGGCCTAAACAATGCGTCTCTACCTCTAAGCTACAACTACATGTTGTTTTGAAGCTTGTCACTAGCAAAGAAAAGTTTTCGTCCATCACCATTCATAGCTAAAGCTAGACACGCGCATCTCACTTCATGTAATGTGTGTCTCTCCATCAAGTTTTCAAATTTTCACCATATCTAATTGATCAGATGGTAGTGGAACATGACTAATCTGCAGCAAGCCTTCAAATATGACATCAGTAAGGAAGATGTACGTGTATCTCCCCATAACACACGTTTTTACCCTTATGTGAAAACATTTATTGTCCAAAATCATGGTAGAAGGCTAGATATGTGTGAATCTCAATTCACATACTTGTCTCCAAGCCTCAAAATTATATTTTCAAAGTCATTCAAGGACCAATCTAGCTCTATTCATTATAACTTCTAGCATCATGAGTTAAGCACTAATTTTTTTATATTAAAAAAATGTGGTTAGAGTTGTGTATAGGTTTTGGGGTCAAAGGGAGTAGATTGCTAAGAAGTAGATGTGATTTGAGCCAAAAGTCAAAATGATTTGATTTATATGATTTTTCATTTATGCCCTTTGACTAATTATGTTGGTAATTAATGAATTAGTTAAAAGAAATATTAAATAAGGGCAAACTTGTAACTTTGCTAATAATAAATGCAAGAAAAAGGAAAGTGTGTCTATGTTTTGGGACATGCAAAATAGAAAGTATGCCTATTAAATTAGGACGGAGGGAGTGAAATACCAATATGACAATCCAAGAGGAGGGTGAATTTCATTTAAGCGGAAATTTAAAACCTTTTTGAAAATCTTTTGCACAAATAAAGAAAATCAAAATAAAATATAAGTCCAATTCACAACCACGATCAATAAACTAAACAAAAATAAAGAGAATGAAGGATAGAAAGAATCAAAGCTTGGATTTATAATGGTTTGGTCCTCCTTGACCTACGTCCACTCCTTTAGCTCACTAGAAAGTTTGAATCCACTAAGCTTTCCTCACTTACGATTGAAGGCAAACTGTTACAAGTTCTTGTTTTACCAGGCTCACAAGAAACCTTTTACACCCATGTTTTCAGGCCAAAACAAGAAAACCAACTCTAGTTTTCCTAGTGTAACTAGCAATCACTACTTGTTTTTCAAGGCTACAACAAGAAAATCTAAACTACCATCAAGCTTTAACACTAAAGCTTCATAACACTGGATTCACGAATTTGTCAACACAATCTCACACCAACACAGTGACTGAATTACAAATGAAGGCTCAGTTGGCACAATAAAGAAAGTAAGCTCAAAAAGAGACAAAATCAAGAATCGATTTTGTCTCTTTTTGGGCACACTCTTTGAAAGTCTCTCTTATGTCTTCAATTTCAGATTGCTCTTAATATTTTTTAGGTGATTCTGTTGGTAGTAGCCATTTGACATTCAGTGAGGCTATTTGTTCAGTGGTGAGAGCTCTTTTGTTCGAACCCCAGTTTGTCTTTTGCATTAGTTGCTCCACACTGGATTTTCTGTCGGTTATGTTTGTATCAGAATTATTAATTATTTTATATTTATAAATATTTATAAATACTTTCTTATATATTTGAAATATTAGTATACTTAAGTTTTACTATTTATAAGGAATTATTTTTATAGGAAAATCTTTTAGTTATTTTGCTTTACTATGGTTTAAAATGAATATTCTATTCTTTGAGACTTGTGCAAGATAGGCAGGCTCCCACAGATGGTTCGTCTCATACGCTGGCTATGGTCCAGTTTTGGGTTGTGACAATTTACATCTCTAAGTCCTAACAAAATATTAAGCTATCATGTTTATGTTCAACAAAATAATACAATAAACACCACCATAAATCAAGATAACAACAAAAGATATAAAGAGAGAAGAGAAGAACTAATGCAGATGATGACTCTCTCAGTGGTCTTTAAGAGAATCTCCAAGCTTTAAGCCCAATCTCCCTCTCTTCCTTTGAAACCCTAACTAATGTTCTTGAAAAATAAAGAAAGAAACTATATCTTCCAAATGAATGAAAGATGATGGAAATGTTATTAAGAGGGGGTATTTATACCCCTTTACATATCCTGAAACCCTAGCAAATGTCATGCCAAAAATGCCTCAAGTGTATGCCTTTCCTCCACCAAAAAGAAGCTTGGTTGCCACACTTTTTGACCAACTGCAGGTAGGCCACGAGCAGTGCCATGGCCGTTGTGCACCTTTGCTCTTCCACCAAGGTTGTGGTAGCTGACCGTGGCTAGGCTGTGGTCAGCGACCTTGTATCCCTTTTTCATTTTGCCTTTTCATTCCTTTTTCACCTTTTTTTATCCCAATTCATCCAAATCATTTTTGACCTAAATAAAACACAAAAAGTGTATAAATATGACATTAAACATTAAATCATGAGCCAAAAATGTATAAATTCTTGCTTGATTAATAGTGTAATTTTAGGATATATCAAACTCTACCACACTTACTTGTTCTCTTGCCCCTAAGCAAACCAATCTCAATCTCGGGGTAAGAATACAAATTTGAACCAAAATGGTTGAAGCATTCTTATATCATACAAATGTTCGAATAAAATGATCAAGAGAACAAAACATGCTATTCATCAATAAAATGAACAAAACATTAGCATCGAGAAGTGGCAATTTCAAGAGTTCAAATATCAAGTCCCCTAACCTATTGGCATCTCTAAAGTTTATCTCGCATATTTGCTAAGATTAGAGTAAGTTTTTATTTTGTTTTAGAGCAAGCTTGGCATCATTCATTCATTTCCCAACATTAGTGCTTTATTTCAATTTTACATTCATTTTCTTTCTTTTCATTTGCATTCACTCTCATTTTGGGTGCTACAAACACGGTCAGTAAATTAAGGGTTCAAGTTTCTGTGCTTCTTGACTTATTAAGGCTTCCACCATAAAGGAAGTTTTCTTTTTTTTTACACGAAAACCGTTCATTTGTGTTGAGTACCCCCGGTTACTCAGAAAACCCCTTATGGCAGTGATTTACATACTCATATCAAAAGATAACGAAGTAGATTAAGAACCACATGTACTTGTCCTGGTTTAGGTTCACCCTCAAAAGTGATAATCATTTAAGCACACGATACAAGCACTTACGCATTAATTAAGCCAAGCTTACTCTAAATTTTCAAAATTTTAATCAATGAAGCACAATCTTAGCAATAAATTCACAAACTTTATATTATACCTCAACTAATAGACTAAAGTTGTTGATAAATAAACTCATAGCCTTGCCACCTAAAAATGCCAAATTAAAGTTCAAGTTAGCAACAATTAGCATACATTCTTCAATTGATCATGTTAAAAGCATACTTAAATACTACAAGATTCCTTCAAACCAATTCAATTCAAATTCATTCTTCTCAAGTTTAGCATACTCTAAAAAAAATCCAAGCACAATTCAAGCTTGAATTTCTAAAAATTTTTAAGCATTTTCAAGCAAAATCAACATACAAGCAACAACATATAAACAATTAAGCCCAAGCTATCACGACCCGCTCCGGACCATGATCGGCATACAAGACGAACCGTCTCATACAATCCTCAAAGATTAAAAAATACTACCCATTTGATCATTTAAAATATTTATTAAAAATATTTTTTATCAAAACACATATAATGAAAAACGGGTTTACCATATATCAGAATATATAGAAAACATATATAAAATATATGAGTATACAAAATCAAAGTAAGTACATCCAAAATAATGAAAACATGGTAACCCAGTAACCCAACAACATATCGGTGCGGAGCTCTATCAATAACAAATGGAGCCCGAGCAAAAAGGGCATCGCTAACCAAAAGACGCCTCACTGGTATCCAAGATGTAGTGTAGTTGTTGAAGTCAAAAACTGTGTACCTGAAAGATACGAGTCAAAGGTAGACAGAAAAAAAATGGGTCAAACCCAATGAGGGATAACACTCCAGAACACCTCATGTGTGCCTCACAAAGACTGTTTTAAAAACAATTTAAAAATACCACATGCAGGGATAATTAAATATATACATATACACACTACATACACAGTAGTGTTCCAAAAATCATTTCAAAAACATTTATAAGCAAAGCAAATAACATGCATGCAGGCGAGATATTAGTAATAATATCAGAGTCAAGGTCAGAGTATACATAATATGGGACTAAAGCAAAGACATGCATTTGGCACTAAAATCAATGTGGTGTGGTCTACGCCAGCATCCAATGTGTATAACAAATGTGGACTCCACCACCAATCAATATCAAATCATGTGCCAGGCCGGGACATATGGCTACCGACATCCCTGTTAGTTAGGCCTTCTTAATGCATTGGTCTACCAAAGGCTACGTACCCCGTAACATAGGTGTCTCATATCAAAAGAAAAATCATACTAGCATAGTATGAAAGCAAAGTCATGCAAACCAGAATCAAAATAAGAGAGGATATATAATACATATATATTGAATTTCAAAACAAAATATTGATTATTAATCACATAAACAGTTTATTAAATTAACCAATCATTAGATTAGTCCAATTTCATAAATAATCAAAACCAACACATCAAAAAAAATAGAGTTTCAAGACAAAACCTATGGTCGTACTGACAGGGACGCGAAGCTGAAAACAATATCAGAGACAAATATGCATCAGAACAAATCCAAATGAAATACTAGTACTGTAGCGGTATCAAAATGCATACACATGCATATGTGATTACAAATGCTCAAACGACGCCCAAAATCCATCCCAGTTAATGATCTAACACTCTCGACCCAAAAATTAGAATCTACGTAAAATTATAATTTGGTCTCTGAACTTTTGTAACATAACATTTTAGCCCCTGGTTCTTTGTAAAATTATCAAATAGTCCTTAAAATTTCAAAAATTGCAATTTAGTCCTCCAAATAGTCAGAATCATCAAAAGAGTCATCAAACTCCCATAAATTGCAAAACAGTCTTGAACTCTCAAATATCCATTATGGTCCCTCAAGAACCCAAATTCACAAAAATTTTAGTTTTGGTCCCTATTGCAGAAAATTATACCAAAAACACTACTCTCGATTCCACCACTAGAAATCATTTCTGATAACTCACACTAACTCAATTCATCCTCCTAAACACAAATCAAGTATTAGATTCATCAAAACGACAATTAATTCCTCAAAATCGTCCAAAATTGTCCTTAACCTTAGCCAACACAAAAACTCTTCAAATCTCTTGATTCAAGACTTGATTCTTGTTAATCTAAGTCCTAATCAACTTATTCTAGCATCCTTTAGCAACCATTAACTCATAATCATCCAAAATTTGAATACCTAAGTCAAATCGACCAAAAACGGAATTCATGAATCAATGTATGAAAATGAAGTTAAATCCAAGAAAGAGATGTAATTTTACCTCAAAAAATGGTTAGGGATGATGAAAGAACACCGTAGAGAAGTCTTAGACAAGTTGAGAAAGTTTTGAGTGAGAAAGGAGTGAAATAAATGAACAAAGTCGGGTTGTTGGGTGTTTTAAACGCTGACAGATCAAGGCTGACGTACGTTAATTTAGAGTTAGCGTACATTACCAAGCTTAAGCGTATGTTACTCTGGCCTTACCATACATTATCAAGGCCAAAATCATGTTCAAAAGCCACTGGAACCTTGCTAACGTATGTTGATTATGCAAGAACCCAGTTGACTTATGTTAATCACATACCTAACGTACGTTAACTCAACTCCAGCTTATGTACCTTTAGAGCTATAATAACGTACATTATATGTCCTTCATCTTACCTCAATGACGTTTCTCACTCCCGAACTTGTCCCGAATAATTCCCGAGACTTAGCAACACCTAACCTTACAACATAACATCATTACACATCCTCAATAATCAATCGATACATCAATCATCCCAGAGATCAAATCAAAACTAGCTCAGGATGCTACCAGAATCCTGATCAAAACAGGCAGGGTTTTACACAAGCATTCACTAAACTCCTCTCCCATGCTTATTTTGAACATTGTCCCCAATGTTCGATAAAGGAAGTTCAGATCAACCTTAACAAAGCAATAGGAACAATTGAAATTAAGCACAAAAGTAAAAGAGATAAGGTTTAGAATGCCTTTCTATTTGCTGCCTTGCTTGTATTTGCTCTTCCCTTGAATACAAGCTCCACTTTCAAACATTGAGACAAAAATGGTTAGCGGACACAAGTGCATATATATGAGCATCTAAATGGGCAATGCTCCTCTTCACCAAAATCAAAAGATAATGTACATTAATGAAAATAAACGTGCACCTATACTAGAATGCAAACATGCATGCAATTGCAATAAATAAAAGGATAAGCATAGTTTAACATCATTGTGGACAAAAATTAGTTTGACATCATTTTGGACGTATGCATTGGATCTATTTGGGGTGCCAAATAGTCCTTGTGGTGGATGCCATGTATGATTTCAATATTTTACCGTGAACTTTGAGTGGTTTATGATCATTAAGCAAAATATCTATTGCACCACATAAATGAATGTTCAAAACCACAAATGGACCACACCATGAAATTTCTGGGTTCCAAAGAATGTGATTTTCGGGTGAAAAATATAAAACTTTTTGACCTTTCATGAACTCAAATCTTAGTGAAAAATTCTTATATTGTTTCTCGATTTTCTCTTCAATTCTCAAACCCCTGTCAAAATCATTTGTTTCTTTTGCGTTAGGTGTCTTTTCTTGCTTTGGCTCTAAAGGGTGTTCTCTTAGTTTTTGATTGGTTTCTCTCGTACTTTCCTCTTTAACACTCGAACGTTTTGGTGTGTGGTTTAAAGCCAACATGCAGCAAGATTCAATGGCTTTAGCATCATTAACATAATTATCATTTAAATGCACATGTGAATTACTAAAGACACAAAAATCTTGAGTTTCATCTCCTACTACAAATGTCAATTTTCCTTTGCCAATGTCAATTAATGCCACCTCCCCCTTGCTAAAAATGTTCTACTAAGAATAAGAGGGGGTTCAAAAGCATTATCCATTTGAATCACATAAAAGTTAGCAGGAAAATAAAACTTACCAATCTTTACTAGCACGTTTTCCATGACTCCTAGCGGGTATTTGATGGAATGATCAACAAGTTGAAGTGAAACAGTTGTTGGCATGATTTCTCCAATCCCAAGCTTGTTACAAAATGTAAGAAGGCATAAGATTGATTGCGACTCCCAAGTCGCACAACGATTTCTTGATATCCACATTTCCAATTTTTCCAATTTTGCATTGAATGGTGAAGCTCTCTGGATCCATGAGCTTTAGAGGTAGTTTATTCTGAATTACTACACTATATTGTTCGGTCAAGGTAACCATAGCATACTCTTCCAATTTCTTCTTGTTGGACACAATTTCCTTTAAAAATTTTGCATAATGAGGCATATGTGCAATAGCCTCAATGAATGGAATGTTCATTTGGATCTTTCTGAACATTTTCAAAAACTTTAGGAAATTGTCATCCACTTTTCTAGCTTCCAAGCGTTGTGGAAATGGAATAGGAAAAACATAGGGCTTTACCTCATCTTTTGGATTGAATGAGATTCCTTTGCATTGCTCTGTGTCTTCCTAAACCTCTATGTTGTGTTTGGGTTCTTCCACTATTGGTTTCATCCTAATTTCCTTGGTCGGTTTCTCTTTCGCTTTAGGCTCCTCTTCAAGCTCCCACACACTTATTTCTTCAAGTACCTTCCCACATCTTGTTCTGCCATTATATGGAAAACATGAAAAATCCTTCTAAGTATTGATGATTTAACAAAACAACTGAAAAGTTAAGCAAAGCTCATTATTGGCCCTTAACACACGTTGAACTCTAGTCAAAATGTCATCTACACACGCTAATAGTTTATCAATGTGTCTTATACGCCAACAACGCGCCCTAATAAAGAAATAGGGCACCTTAGTGAATACTCTGGCATTCTAGAATGTTTATGCACAACATTAAGGCACACTAATCATGGAAGAACGTGCGTGTATACAAGAGTAAACTTTTTAGAGGAAGCAACTAGGCATGCTAATGAATCCAAAGTACGCGCTACTGAAAGTTAGGATTTCATCTAAGCACCTAACTGAAGGAGCAACAAGCGTAGATGATCTTTGAACACTACTGGAATATTACTCTGATTCTTTAAGGCGTGCTAATAAACTATTAAAGGAGTCCTCAAAATCTGTTTGAAACACCAAGATGAAGGAACACTAAAGGAACGTTGATGGTATCAAGAATGCACATTGTTGAGTAAAGGTGTGACCTTTGAAGATAATTCGTTAATGCACGTTGGAGAGGAACAACGAACGTTGTCGAAGAGCTTTTTAGAAACTGACAAATTCGTTATACGCTCTTCAGGAATTTAAAATTTGAATAATCGTTCGTACGAGATTGTGTGAGAATCAATGAGAGAGCTTTGAGATCGATAAGGCACACTAAAGGTTACTAAGGCACGTTGAGAATCGATCAAGGAACATTGATGATCTTTAAGACAGACTATTGAATGGCATTTCCAATCCAAAAGCACTGCAAGTTCAACAAGGCACACTGATGATGTTTAACGCACTCTGATCTTCATCTGGGTAACTAAAGAATAACGCACATTATTGACAATGACGTCAATAAAAATCAGAATTTCGTGACTCTTTCACAATGGCTACTTTGGGGCCACAACGGCTATTTTTGGGAGTCTTCATATAAATAGAGCCATACGAAATTGAAGATAGTAGAGAGACTTTCACAAAGTATACCCAAGCTTTGCAAAATTAATTCTTGATTTTCTCTCTCTTTGAACTTACTTTCTTTATTATGCCAACTAAGCTTAGATTTTTTATTCAGTCACTTGGTTGGTGTGAGATTGTGTTTACTAATTCATGAATCCACTGTAATCAAGGTTCAGTGTTAAAGCTTGAGGGTGGTTTAAGTTTGCTTATTGTAGCCTTGAAAAATAAGTGTTGGTTGCTAGTTAGCCTAGGAAAACTAGAGGTGGTTTTCTTGTTTTGGCATGAAAACAAGGGTGTAAAAGGTTTCTTGTGAGCCTGGTAAAACAAGGACTTGTAACGGTTTGCCTCCACCTGCAAGTGAGGAAATCTTAGTAGATTCAAACTCTCTAGTGAGCTAGAAGAGTGCACGTAGGTGAAAGAGGACCGAACCACTATAAATACGAGCTTTGATTCTCTATATCTTTCACTCTCTTTATTGTTATTTAACTTATTGATAATGGTTGTGAATTGGACTTATTTTCTATTTTGATTCTCTTTATTTGTGTAAAAGTTTTTTAAAAGGTTTTAAATTTCCATTTAAATCCAATTCACCCCCTTTTGAATTGCATATTGGGACTTCAATTGGTATCAAAGCTTGAGTGCTCAAAGTTTTAAGGTCTAACAACGTTGAGATTAAAGTTCAAAATGGCAATTGTAGGAGATTTACCTAGATACGAAGGATTATCCATTAACCAAGCTCCCTTTTTTTATGGCAGCGAATACGTGTACTGGAAGACTCGAATAATGGTGTTTCTAAAATGCAAAGCTGAGGAAATATAGGATGTTGTAGAAATGGATCCTTATATACGAAAGAAAATCGTGGAAGGAGTAGAAACTCTCAAACCAAAATTAGAACAGACTGAACAAGATAAAGGAATGGTATGTTACAACAATAAAGCAATGCACATATTGTTTTTTGCAATTAGCAAGACATAATTCAATAACGTTCAGCAATGTGCCACTGCTCATAAGATAAGGAGGACATTGGAGATAACTTATGAAGGAACTTCACAAGTAAAGGAAAACAAAGTATCTCTTCTTGTGCACAAATATGAGCTATTCAAGATGAATGAGGGAGAAGGTATCCAAAAAATGTTTAACAGATTCAATGACATTCTTAATGGGATAAAGGCACTTGGAAAAACCTATTCAAATTCTGAACTTGTGATGAAAATTTTAAGAGCTCTACCTAAGTCATGGGCTTCTAAGAAGGATGCTATCTTAAAAGCTAAAGACCTCAACACATTGCCATTTGAGGAATTGTTAGGTTCATTAATTACACATGAGATGGGACTACAAGAAGATGAAGAGAAATCCTCTAAGAATGACAAAATAAGAGGAATGGCTTTGAAGTCAAAGATTGTTGAGAAATTTGATGATGATGAAGAAGATGATAGTGATGATGAGGAAATGGCAATGTTTGCTAAAAGATTTAGACGATTCATGAGGAAGAACAAACCATGGAACAAAGGCAAGGATCAAATCTCAAAAGAAAAATCAAACAAGGACTACAAAAGGACTTTAAGCAGGAAGCCAAAAAGGAAAATTCCATTTGTTACAAATGTAACAAACCTGGTCACGTAAAACAAGAATGTCCTCTTTCCAACAAATTTTCAAAGAAAAAGAAGGGAAAAGAAATTAAATAAACATGGAGTGATAATGATGACAGCAGCTACGAAGAGGATGAGGAAGTAGAGGAAATGGAAAATTTGTGTCTAATGGCAAGAAAGGATGAACTCTCGAGTGATGATGAAAATGAGGTATAATAACTTCACTCTTGATGAATTACATGATGCATTTGAAGATTTGCATGATGAATTTCAAAACTTGGGTGCTAAATATGTTGCGTTAAAGAAATGATCTAATGCTCTTGGTGTGAAAGTGAATGTTTTAAGTAAAGAGAAAATGACTTTGATTGACGAAAATTTGTTGTTAAAGAAAGAAGTTGAAAAATTTTCAAACATTGTCTACAAGCTTACAAATGGGAAAGAGAACCTTGAGAAACTATTTGGATCTCAAAGACAAACTCTATCCAAACATGGCTTAGGCTACAAGTTTTTTACACCTCAAAAATCTGCTAAAACCATGTTTGTAAAACAAGGCACTTTGGTTGAAAATGCATGCTCATATTGTGATGTTGATGGACATTTTTCTTATTATTGCAAGTCAAGACAGCCTAGGTTAGTTGGGCTTAAAAAGATTTAGGTTCCAAAAGGAAAAATCATGCCCATCATAGAAACAACTAACCTTAAAGGACTTAAAAGGTTTGCCTCACAAAGACTGGTTTGAAAACGGTTCAAAAATACCGTATACAAGTATAACAAAATATACGTACATATACACGCCACATAGGTAGTAGTGTCTCAAAATCATTTTGAAAACGATTTCATACAAAGCACACAGCACGCAGAAAAAAATATCGTATTTTAATTTTAATTTCAAACCAAAGTCGTAATATCAAAGATATGGGACCAAAGCAGACAGGCTGTGGACTACGCCAACGACCAGAACAAAGATAATCGTGGACTCTGCCACTGATCAATAAAAAATCATATGTTTGGCGTCCCGAACACATGGCTAACATCATCCTTGGTCACTAGGATCTATCAAAGTATCGGTATACCAAATACTACACACCCCGTAGCACAGGTATCCCGTATCAAAACAAAAACATACTACATAAGTATGCAATCATAGGCATGCAAATCAGAATTCAAAACAGAGATAATATATATACATATAAGTTTGCAAAAAACCAAGGTGAATATTAATTCACATAATCCATTTATTATTTTACCCAATCCTCAAATTATTCAAATTATAGAATAGTATGAACACAACAAAAACAAATACAGTTTTGAGACACAGCTTATATGTCTGAAGCTGTCATTCACTCACCTGGATGTCCTAGCTGACAATCCCATCAAGCGCCACTAGTCGATGGCTGGTCGTACTGGCACGGGCACGAAGCTGAAACAAATATCAGATACAAAACATATCAGAGTCAAAGCAAAGTATGATGATGGTACTGTGACCATACCAAATGCATGATATGCAAATGTAGATGCAAACTCTCATAGTCGCTAAAAACATATATCGAATGTG
>CAODLS013939921.1:0-14720 GCA_948243855.1 Flueggea neowawraea
GTAACAAGTATCAAGATGCAATGACCACGAGCTAAGTTAATGTCACGCCAACTAACCGCTCCTTAAATGCAATTTGCAAATATATTGCATCTTGATACTTGCAAAATAGTCAAGTGACTTCATCATCTTCTACACTAAGAAAATGATAGACATAATGGAATTTCTCACTTCCATGTCTCATAGACATTTTGGTCCAAAGTGTTGAGTGGTATTCTACTCTTCCTTGAATTTGGCCACAACCAAGTTCAATGGGGCACAAGCTTTTGCTCTTAAAGTACACACTAGATTATCATAATCTAGGAGTTACAATTGTTGTTGTCTAAGCTTAACGTATATCAACATACATCCACGTACGGTTTGACATCAATCGACTTTACAAGCAGTGAATATCACAAATAAGCATGAAAAACAATAAAACATAGTTGCACACAAGTAAGTTATAGCAATACACATATATTTACTATCCAACAAAAAATTAAACTAATATAACCTCTTATTAAGTTTTGAATCGAAATGTACACTAGGTGTACATTTACCATATCGGTCTTAATAATTAATTATACTATATTTAATTTCATAGACAATAAATAATGATTGTTTGGATTCACTTTTAAAGTCCACTCGACTTAGGGGAATCCATGTTGGTCATCTCAATTATTAAGGGAAACTCAACAATTGGACAATATATTTAATGCACAAAAATATTGCATACTAAATTAAGGCAAATCAACACAATAGTAAGCCAATACAATAAATGGAATTATAATCATTTATTGAACCAATATAGAATCCAAGCAATCGATATCAATGTTAATACATGTATATTAAAATTGGGTAGCATTAACGCAAGCAATGTTTATAAATATTACCCCAAAATTATATTACACGCATATAGTATTTTATCCTTCGACTTTGTCTCCTAATTAGATACACAATGGATCATAATCCAACGTGTTATAATAGAATTCATAAGTGGTCACACCAATTGTCACGACCCAAAGTCAAGTTGTGACCGGCATACGAGGCGAGCCGTCTATGAAACCCCGACCCATCTCGCACAAGCCTCGAAGTACAGAAACTCTACCCATTTTATTTGATACAAACCGTTATCAAATTATTCATATAAACCATAAAGCACTTTGTATTGAAATCATATATACAATCATTAAATTATACAAAATGAAATCATAATATAAGTTAAGTGTAAAAATATATCATAAATAATATAAATCCCAAAAGTCAAAATAAGACTTGGTAACCGAACAACAACCCGTTGTAGAGCTTTACTAAAACAAAAAGGGAGCCCGAACCGAAAGGGCACTCACAATCAAATGGAATGTCTCACTAAGTCCAAGATGCCGGACGGTTGCCAAA
Organism: Flueggea neowawraea; assembly: GCA_948243855.1. Classification (NCBI taxonomy): domain Eukaryota; kingdom Viridiplantae; phylum Streptophyta; class Magnoliopsida; order Malpighiales; family Phyllanthaceae; genus Flueggea; species Flueggea neowawraea. The sequence goes on from CAODLS013939921.1 coordinate 1,375, forward strand.
TGCCAAAAGAGAACCTGAAAATAAGATAAGAAAATAGACAAGAAACAGAGAGAAAGGGGTAAGAATCCCTAGTAAGGAAACAACACTCCAGATCGGCTCCAAGCCTCACAAAAACTGTTTTGAAAACCATTCAAAACTACTGCACACGGATATAAGTGTATATACGTATACACGATAATATAATATAATAATTTAGAAATTCATTTTAGAAATCATTTGCACCGAAGGCAAACAGAAGGCAGAAACATACAGAATATGTATAGTATATCTGAAACGAATATGGGACCTGAAACTGACTGATAATATATCATAATAAGGGTGGACTCCGCCACCAAGCTGAAACTAAGTACATGCATCTAGCCGGACACACGACTACTATAAACCCTAGTAACTGGGCCTTGATTGCGCATTGGTATACCAAATGTTACGTTTAACCTATGTAGAGTAGGTGCCCCATATCGAAGTATATATATAACTCATATATATAGCAAACGCACATGCCAACAGAAATCATTTTACAAAGAATATTTATATACCTTATATAAATATTCAATATCAGAAACGGAGTTAATTTACAGAAAAATATTCAAATACCATAAATGAAATATTTTTATTTTTAGAAACGAAAACCAAATATTAATAATCACATAACCAAATTATTAATTAGCCAACCATTATTAATCCCATTTCAGAGGTATGCCAACACATCAAAAACATATGATTTAGAAGACACAACCTATATGTCTAAAGCTGTCATTTCACTCACCTGGTATCTGATACTAAGGATCTAGTCAAATACCACTTGTGGGTGGCTGGTCATGCTGGCAGGGACACGAAGCTGGAACAAAAATATCAGAAACAGATGTTTCAGAAACAAAGCAAAAATATAATACTAGTACTGTGGTTGTACTGAAATGCGTGTACATGCATATGCAGACTCGTACACTCAAACGACGGTCGAAAACCTATTTCGATTGAAGATCTAACACTCCCATCCCAAAAATAAAAATCGATGTAAAATTATGATTTGGTCCCTAAACTTTGTAAAATTACACTTTAGTCCCTAATACCTCCAAAATTAATAATCAATCCCCAAACTTTTAGAACTTAAAATAAATCCTCCAAATAACTCAAATTATAAATAAAACATCAAATTTATCGAAATTGCAAAATTAACTATAATTTTCAAAAATTACAAATCTAACCATCCATGTAAAATATCAGTCCTAGTCCCTCAATTATTCCAGAAAAATCAACAATTTACACCTAAGTCCCCGCAACGAAAAACTTATTTTCAAAAATATCTTGAATCTCGAACTGAGTGAAACCCAATATTCTTGATAGTTCCAATCCACTCAAAATCATCCCAGGAGTCCAAATATAACCTTGGTTTCCATTAATTCATCCTAAAACCATCCATTTCTTTAATTGAATTTTCAAACCAAAAATACCCATAATAAATAATCACCAATTTCTCATAAATCAAGCTAAATTCATGTTCTTCCATGCTCCTCACACTTATATCTAACATAAACAACTTTAAATCAAGCCGCAAATCCGCACAAAACCGAACTCTATCTCCATTCAATCCCATTTTTGTTCAAACACAATATCAAACAAAAATATGCATAAAATGGAGCCAAAAACCAAAAATAATTGATGAACTTACCTCAAATTTGATAGAGCAATGACTGAGGCCAAGAGAGAGTGATTTGGGTCGGATTTGCGTGAAGAAATTGAGAGAAAACAAAGCAAAGAGAGAAGAGGATCAAGTTGATTTAAAAAGAGGGTGTTGGTGCGAAACGCACCGTTTTGGTGTTGAAAGAAAGTGAACAGTGGAACAACGTCGTTTCACTTAGTGCCCAGCTGCCACATACGTGGACGACAACAAGCAGGCGTGGACGACAAAATGCGACAACAAGTTGTTCGGTTGCCTCGCGTGAACGCACGTGCGTTCTGCGCTTCCCAGCCCAGTCAACAACACTAAAAGACACCTCGTTTGGATCCGATGCTAAAGAATCTGATGAATGACATGTAGCACGTTCATGGTTTCCTTTTTTTCTTCTGAATTTTTCTTCCAATTTCCACTTAATGTATAAACTTTAATCACTTCAGAAACCTCATTAATCACCTAATTAACATCTTAAACATAAAATTAACCCTTCAATCAACAAAATAAAAATTCAAAGTTTTACCCAAATTTATTTAAATAATTATCCAAAAATATGAGGTATTACACCAACTTCTTGAGAATTCTACTAATTATACGACCTTAAAGTGGATATCCCACTTCTCACAATCTCTTTTCGCGATCATGGAGTAATATTAGACATATCAATTTCTTTTACCTTTTATGTCTAGAGTCTTTAAGTGGCTTTTCTACAATACTTAAAGGATCATGTTTTCATGAAATTCTAGTATGGACGAATAACTTATCAATACCGGTGATAGAAATCATATACCTTCATCACTATTGCACACTTAATGCATACTTATATTCTATCCATTACGACCACCATCTTCCCAAAATACTCATTTTTTGGAGTTGTGCAAATTTTTATTTAATTCGTAATTTACTAGAACCAATATGGTTTTACCATATTCATTTATTTGTAATAAATTATAAATAAAATTGGCATATACATACTCGAGTATTATCCTAATAATTGAAATTTCATTCCAATTATCTAAATGAGAGTTATATTTGCACGTTTCGAAATCAATTATTTTAAAAATTTAATTTCAAAAGTAATTCTTGAAAAAAAATTCATTTTTCACAATTTTTAAACAATTTTTATACACCAAACAAATTGAAAAAAATTGTTTTGAAATTCAAAAAATTATAAAAAATACACCAAAATTCCAGAAAGGTCAAAATGATTTTTTTTTGAAAATTTTACAAAAAAGGAGGTCGGGACATGTGTCACGCGCCTACACGCGCTACGTGGAGGACGACTACGTGCACCTATGCGCCACCATACACCACACGCGCACCACCTCTGCTACCGCCACATGTCATCATCACATCTGTTCACGTGTCAACCTAGACACATGTCATTCCATGACTCACCCACGTGGATGAATGGTCTAGATGGCACCGCCACGTGGTGATGAGATGGCTGACATGTGGCATGTTCTGCCACATGTCACTCCTGTAATATTCCATCCATTTTGGTTAGGAATACTGTAGCTTTCTAACCAAGTCTGATTTGATCTTGCGGATAATCAGACATATTCTTTTGAGGATTGGGTGTTATCGAACCACAATAGAGGTCTGATGCATGTTGGGAAGCGTGAAATATCGAGTATGTGAGTGAAAAGCGAATAACGTGCGTTGACTTGAGTAAAAAGTGTGTTGTCAAGTGAGAAAGATGTACGTTACCTGGAAAAGCAGCATAACGTGCGTTGGCTAGGTACAACATATGTTATCTGGGATGCGAGGATGATCAGCGTACGTAGCTATGACACGACGTACGTTGAGTTATGTTTCTTCGAATCCGTGGCTAATGGATGCTCCACAACATGCTTTATAAGGTGCAACGTATGTTGTGCATAACTGCAACGTACATTGAGCTTGTGTATAACGTACATTGCCTTTGTATTTGTCGAAACTGTGTGTTTTGATCTGCAACTCTTAAAACGGCCAAAACTCGACTTTTCCCATCATTTTCACTCCATTTCTCACTCAAATCTCTCTCAAATCGTCTGAAATTCTCCCATATTGCTCCACTAACGTTCCTAATCCATTTCTGAGGTAAGATCAAAATCTTTTCTTGGTTCTTAACTCATTTTTTCATGCATTGATTATTGGAATGCATTTTCACTGAATCCATCTAGGGTTTGGATTTTCTTGTGATTCTGAGTAAATGAATACTGAGGGATGCTAGAATAGGTTAGAGGGGACTTGTATGAACATGATTCAAGCCTTGAATCGAAGGAATTGATGACTTTTTAGAGGAGTTAGGATTAGGTTCGGGTTTTGATGATTTTAGAGTGATTGGGAGTTTATTTGTGAAATATGATGTTGGATTCATGCTCAGAGGGTCGATTAGAGTTAGGATGTGCATTCGGTTTCATTGGGTATTGAACATAACTTAATTTTGGCATTTGTGCAAATAATTTCTATCGCGGATAGATTCTTCGGTGTTTTTGCAAATACTTTGTGCTGAGGGCAAATCAGTAATTTTAGAAAGTTGAGGCTAGACTTGTAATTTTACGAGTCAGGTGTTAATTCTCAATTTCTAGGAGTTCAAGAAAGAATTTGAAGATTCTGACTTATGGATGTTTAATTTGTAATCCCAGTAGTCGTTGGGGACTTTTTTGTAATTTGTCTAGTCTTGGGACTAAAACATAATTTTACATTGGTCGGGGACCAAATTATAATTTTACGTAAATTGGTCGGGTGATGGATTCACTCTCGAGATAGATTTTCACTCACTTTGAGGGTCTACATATGCATTTGCATATTATACATTGGTATCGTCATAGTACCATATTTTGATGTTTGCTCGGTCTATATTGTTACAGCATAGTGTGTCTGCCAGCACGAGCAGCCACCCATTAGCGGTGTTTAACTGGGTCCTCAGCATTAGATACTATATGAGTGAAATGACAGCTTCAGACACATAGGTTGTGTCTTCAAATTCAGTATGTTGTTTTTGATATGTTTGGCTATAATTTGAAATCGGACTAATAATTATTGGATTAATTAATAATCGGGATTATGTGATTATTAATAACCAATGTTTTGCTATGAAAATCTAAAATATATATTGGTATATATATATTGAAGAGTATTTTGTATAAGATGGAATAAAGAAAACTCTGATATGCATGATTGGTTGTGCAATATTATGTATATAACACTTTGATATGGGGACATCTAGCTACGGGGTATGTAGCCTTTGGTATACCAATGCTTTGTCAAGACCCTAGTTATCGGGGTAATGTGGTGACTGTGTATCCGGCCAGATATATGTTTTAAAGCAGTCAGTTGGCAAAGTCCACACTGTTATTATGGAAATTGAATTGGTCCCTCCCGTACTATGAATCCACAAATATATGCATATATTTTTGAATACTGTCTGAATGCATGTTGTATGATCTGGATGCGAACGTTTTTGCAAAATGAATTTCAGAAAATATATTATGTATGTAGTGTGTATACTATATGGTATCTATGTATATTCATGTGCGGTATTTTAAACAGTTTTTAAAACTGTATTTGTGATGTCTGGAGCCGATCTGGAGTGTCGTTTCCTCACTAGGGATTCTTACCCCTTTCTCTTCTGTTGTCCACGTTTACCTTTTTTTCAGGTGATATTTTTGGACGCTCAGCATTAGTTCAGTACCTCGATCCTAGTAAGGCACTTCTTCTCTATAGTGAGTGTCATCGTTCAGACTCTACTTTTGTTCAATCGTTAGAGCTCCACATCGGACTACCGTTGGGATACTAGGCTACACATTTTGTATTTTGGGATGTTTACTTTATTTCTAACGGTTTTAGATTTTACTGATATTATTTTCCTATGTATATATATATTTATGGTTTTCATTTACTTTTAAACATTTTAGACTTATAAATGTTTTAAATAAATGTTTGGATAAGTTGGGTAGGATTTCTGTACACTGAGGCTTGTGCGAGATGGGTCAGGCTTCCATAGACGGTTCGCCTCGTACGCCCGTCACGGCCTGACTTGGGTCGTGACAAAGGTGGTATCAGAGCCTAGGTTTTGTATATTTTTTATAGTTGGGGTCGGTGTGGAGCATAGGTATCTTTGATCGAGTCAATCCAATTACTTCTGTACACCCTTCTGATACTTGTCTCGGTACTCTGGCAATCATGTAGCACTCTGACATCTGCATATATGTTCTGTTTGTCTGTATCTATAGATATGACTCATGGTCGATGTCGTGTTAGACCTAGGCGAGAGCCTATCGAGCCCGCTGCTCAGTCTGTCGTAGATCCGCATGATTCACATAGCGCGCCAGAGGTCACAATGCTAGTACCTCAGCAGTAGCTTCAACTCCAGCAGCTTCTCACAGCTTAAATGGAGATGTTTGAGCGTATGACCTGGTTTCTTGAGCACTTAGAAAGAGCTCAGTCGAGTTAGGCAGTGGTAGATCAGTCGGTAGCAGATCAACCAGTTATACCAGTAGGAGCAGCTTTAATTCTGCCTGTAGTACTTGATTAGCCACCTCAACCAGAGGAGGCTGTAATTATTGTTCCAGTGGTTGCACCTGCTGTACCACGGACCAGGGAGGATGACATCTTGGATAGATTCATGAAGCTTCAGCCACCTAGATTTTTAGGGGTGATGGGGGAGGACCCCTATGATTACTTCCTTGAGGTGGAGCATCATTTTGAGGCTCATAGCATTACAGATGATGCCAACAGGGTCAGCCTCAGCCCGTTTCTTCTAAGTGGTCGAACTGTCAGGTGGTAGAGGAGCCTCGAGGCTCGAGGAGAGTTTAGTTGGGCCAGATTTAAGGAGGAGCTCATTGCATCTGTCCTTTATCAGAGTATTTAGGACAAAAAGGAAAATGAGTTCAGTGTCAGGTGCTGAGTATGTCGGTGGCAGAGTATGAGGATAAGTTTAAGGACTTGAGTAGGTATGCGCCTCCCTAGAGCCAGGGAGAGGAGGCTTTAGCGAGGAAATTTCTGGACGGGTTGCAACCTTGGGGTTGACCACTGTGAGGCAGATCGCGGAGGTTGCCAATGGAATGGAGTACATCGATAAGAGACACCCATGAGAGCCCAAAAGGGCGAAGATAGAGCATCGGGAGGCCAGCAGGGCCAAGACTAGAGAGCTCAGTCGAAGCAGAGATGCCAACATTCATATGAAGGGCAGAGACATATTCAGAGCACTTAGAGCCACAGTGTAGTACAACCAGCTGGGCAAAGTGAGGGACAGAGCTTAGGGAGTTTGGTTCTGCCCTATGTGATTTGTAAGAAGAGGCACTTGGGGGTATGCCACAGAGCGACCAGTAACTGTTTCCATTACAGACAGTCGGGGCACAAGGCAGCAGAGTGTCCTATGAAATAAGGTGCTAAGGCTCGGGTAAGACAGTCTATTACAGGAGGCTCGGGTACAGTGAGTACTAGTGTGGGTAAAAAAGCTGGTAGGGGCTCTGAGAGCCAAATTCAGGGTGGTCAGGGCAGTGTCAGAGGCCAGGCAGCTCAGAGCAGTGCTATAGGAGGGTCGGCCCGGGTATATCATCTCACCCATCAGGAGGCTCAGACCTCCAATGCCGCAGTTACTGGTACGCTTTCTATATTTAGTAATCCTGCATATGTCTTATTTGATACTGGAGCATCACATTCATTCATCATCCCACCTTTTGTTGAGCGTGCTGGGTTAGTATTGCGTCCGCTAGATAAGTTGTTAGAGGTTTCATCACCTCTGGGTAGCAAAATGTTGATTGATTCTGGGGTCCAAGGTTCTGTGGTTTCCATTGATGATCATGAGTTGGTGGCCGATCTTATCTTGCTAGATGTTGGAGAGTTTGACTTTATCCTAGGCATGGATTGGCTTTCTGACTGGCATGCAACTTTGGATTGCTTTGCTAAGAAAGTATGTTTTCGACGGCCCAGACAGACTGAGTTATGTTATCAGGGTGAGCGAGACAGCATCGTGCATGGATACGTGTCAGTGGTCAGGGCAGAGAAGATGATTCGCTGAGGGTATGAGGTGTATTTGGCTTTTGTTCTAACTGAGTCCGAAGGATCAAAGTTAAGGGTTGGAGATGTACCTGTGGTATGAGATTTTGCTGACTTTTTTTCGGAGGAGTTACCGGGACTTCCACCTGATCGGGAGATTAAGTTTGCTATAGAGGTACAACCTAGTATTGATCCGACATCGATTCCACCATATTAGATGGTGCTATCCGAACTGAAAGAGTTGGAGACTCTGTTGAGAGAGTTGTTAAACAAGGGATTTGTTCGACCGAGCATTTCTCATTGGGGTGCTCTGGTGCTATTTGTTAAGAAGAAGGATGAGAGCCTTCGTATGTGCATTAATTATCGACAATTTAACAAGGTAACGGTGAAGAACTGATATCCACTTCCAAGGATAGATGATATGTTCGACCAGTTGCAGGGTGTGCAATTGTTTTCTAAGATCAACTTGAGGTTGGGATATCATCAGTTGAGGATTAAAGGTGAGGGCATTCCTAAGACAGCCTCCCGAACTAGATATGGTCACTATGAATTCTTGGTGATGTTGTTTGGCTTGACCAACACACCAACGACATTCATGGATTTGATGAACAGAGTGTTCAGATCATATTTGGATTTGTTCGTGATTGTCTTCATTGATGACATTCTGATATACTCGAGAAGTAGGGAGGAGCATGAGAACCACTTAAGATCAGTTTTGCAGACTTTGAGAGAGCATCAGTTGTATGCTAAATTCTCAATGTGTGAGTTTTGGCTTGAACAAGTGGCATTCTTGGGACACGTAATGTCAAGATAAGGCATTATGGTAGATCATAAGAAGTGGAAGCAGTACTCCATTAGGAGAGACCTAAGACCGCTACAGAGATTCGGAGTTTCCTAGGTTTGGCCGGGTATTATAGGAGATTTATCCAAGATTTTTCGAGAATTACAACTCCAATGACACGGTTGACACAAAAGGGAGCTAATTTCGTATGGTCTAATAGGTGTGAGGATGGGTTTCAAAAATTGAAGAAGTGCTTGACAAGTGCACTATTGTTAGTGTTACCGTCATGTTTTTGAGGATTTGCGGTATATTATGATGCATTGATAGTTGGCCTAGGTTGTGTATTAATGCAACATGGTAAAGTAATAGTCTATGCATCGAGACAACTTAAGAGGCATGAACAGAACTACCTGACTCATGACTTGGAGTTAGCGGTAGTAGTATTCACACTCAAAATTTGGAGGCATTATCTGTACGAAGAGACTTTTGAGATCTTCACTGATCATAAGAGTCTAAAGTACATTTTCAGAGAGCGAGACTTAAATATAAGATAAATATGTTGGCTACTGTTGCTGAAGAATTATGATTACACCATATCATACCATCATGGCAAGGCTAATGTCGTGGTCGATGCTCTAAGTAGAAAGTCAGTGGGTAGCTTAGCTCATATCTCAGTGGAGAGATGTCATGCAGTGTCTGAATGGTAGCATCTAATGGAATTTGGAGTTGAGTTACAGTTTGATGATTCAGGGGTTTTGCTTGGCCACGTTGAGGCAAGGCCTATTCTGTTAGATCGGATCTGAGATGCTCAGAAGAAGGATTCCTAGAGGCCCAGAAGGAGGATTCCGAGATGCAGAGTTTGATCGCTAAAGTTAAATCATTTGGTGTACCAGGGTTCAGTGTGGATGACTTTGGAGTCTTTTGGTTTGAGCTGAGATTGTGCGTACCATCTTCTGATGGGTTGCCGATGAGATTATGATCAAGGGTCACAACTCCACATATTTTGTCCACCCAGGGTAAGTTAAGATGTATCAGGATCTTCGAGAGTCTTATTGGTGGCCAGGGATGAATAAGGACCTTAGTGAGTTTGTTAGTCGATGCTTGACGTGTCAACAAGTTAAGTTCGAGCATCAACATTCTTCAGGATTGATGCAGCAGTTACCACTTTCAACAAGCTAGGCGCAGTTAGGCTACTGAGGACATCTTCGGGATATGATTCCATCTGGATTATCGTTGATCGATTGACCAAGTCAACACATTTTTCACTATTAAGACAACATATAGAGCATCACGCCTAGCGAAGTTATATGTTGACAAGATTGTATGTTTTCATGGTATGCCAGTCTCTATCGTGTCGAACAGAGGACCTCAGTTCACCTCACAATTTTGGCATAAACTACAAGAAAAGTTAGATACTCAGTTGGATTTCAGTATCGCTTTTCATCCGCAGACTGATGGTCAGTCTGAGCGCACAATTCAAACCTTGAAGGACATATTGAGAGCGTGTGTTGTGGATTTTGCTGGGAGTTGGGATTCTCATTTGCCTCTAGTGGAGTTTGCATACAACAACTCGTACCATTAGAGTATTGGGATGGCACCATACAAGGCGTTGTATGATCGAAAGTGTAGATCTCTGCTGTGTTAGACCGATGCCGATAAGAGGGAGCCACTTGGGCCAGATCTTATCTTAGAGACTACAGAGAAAGTCATGTTGATTCAAAAGAGAATCCAGACTGCTTATAGTCGTCAGAAGAGTTATGTTGATCCAAAGCGTAAACATTTAGAGTTTGCAGTTGGCAACATTGTATTTCTCAAAGTATCGCCAATGAAGGGCAAGTTGAGCCTGAGATACATTGGTCCATTTGAGGTTATCGTTCGAGTTGGGGTCGTAACGTATGAGTTGGATTTGCCTCCCCAATTTGTTTCTGTTCATCCGGTGTTCCATGTATCGCTTTTGTGGAAGTATGTCTATGATCCATCACATATTCTGGCACCACAGTCAGTCGAGGTTAGACCCGATTTGTCTTATGATGAGGCTCCAATTTGGATTGTTGACCGACAGGTCAAGAGACTCTGGAACAAGGAGATTGTCTCTGTGAAAGTGATTTGGAGACATCATTCAGTAGAGGAGGCTACTTGGGAAGCCGAGAATGAGATGCGGCGCAGATATCCATACCTTTTTGGCTTTGCAGATTCGCAGGTTAGTAACCTTTTGTCTTTATCTCTGTTCATGCATACTGCATTTCTGTTATGTATACTCTGCTCATTTTCTGCACATTGGGGTTTGAGTGAGTGTGAGCTGTGAGGTTAATTAACTGAGAGTTAGTACCTAGGATTGGTCTTAATTGTGTCTAGATTGTTTCGAAATTCGAGGACAAATTTCTTTTGAGGGAGGAAGTATGGAATATTTTGCCTGTTTTGGTTAGGAATACTGTAGCTTTTGACCAAGTCCGATTTGATCTTGAGGATAATCAGACGTATTCTTTCGAGGATTGGGTGTTATTGAACCAAGATGGAGGTTCGATGCACGTTGGGAAGCGTGAAATGTTGAGTATGTGAGTGGAAAGTGAACAACGTGCATTGACTTGAGTAAAACGTGTGTTGTCGAGTAAGAAAGATGTACGTTATTTGGAAAAACAGCATAACGTGCATTGGCTAGGTACAACGTACGTTATCTGGGATGCGAGGATGATCAACGTACGTTGCCATGATACGACGTACATTGAGTTGTATTTCTTTGAATTCGTGGCTATTGGATGCTTCACAACATGCGTTGTGAGGTACAATGTACGTTGTGGACAACCACAACGTACTTTGAGCTTGTGTATAACATACATTGCCTTTGTATTTGTCGAAAAGGTGTTGCAGCTCTTAAAACAGCCGAAACTCGACTTCTTCCATCATTTTCAATCCATTTCTCACTCAAATCTCTTTCAACTCGTCTGAAATTCTCCCACATTGCTCCCCTAACATTCCTAATCCATTTCTGAGGTAAGATCAACATATTTTCTTGGTTCTTAACTCATTTTTTCATGCATTGATTCTTGGAATGCATTTTAGCCGAATCCATCTAGGGTTTGGATTTTCTTGTGATTCTGAGTTAATGAATGCTAAGCGATGCTAGAATAGGTTAAAGGGAACTTTTATGAACACGATTCAAGGCTTGAATCGTGTTCATAAATGACTGTTTGGAGGAGTTAGGGTTAGGTTTGTATTTTGATGATTTTAGAGTGATTAGGAGTTTATTTGTGAAATCTAATGTTGGATTCATGCTCAGGGGTCGATTAGAGTTAGGATGTGTCGGTTTCGTTGGGTATCGAACAGAACTTAATTTTGACATTTTTGCAAATAATTTCTGTCGCGGATAGATTCTTGGGTGTTTTTGCAAATACTTTATGTTATGGGAAAATTAGTAATTTTTAGAAAGTTGAGGCTAGACTTGTAATTTTAGGAGTCAAGAATTAATTCGCGATTTCGTATAGTTCGGGAAAGAATTTGGAGATTCTAACTTATGGATGTTTAATTTGTAATCCCAGCAGTCCTTAAGAACTATTTTGCAATTTGTCGAGTCTCGAAGACTAAAACGTAATTTTATATTGGTTGGAGAACAAACTATAATTTTATGTAGATTCTGTATTTTGGGTTGAGGGTGATGGATTCACTCTTGAGATAGATTTTCACTTACTTCGAGGGTTTACATCTGCATTTGCATATCATACATTGGTATCGCCACACTACCACATTTTGATGTTTGCTCGGTCTATATTATTACAATATCGTGTGCTTGCTAGCACGAGCAGCCACCCATTAGCGGTGTTTGACTGGGTCATCAGCGTTGGATATCAGGTGAGTGAAATGACAGTTTCAGACACATAGGTTGTGTCTTCAAATTCAATATGTTATTTTTGATATGTCTGTCTATAATTTGAAATTGGACTAATAATTATTGGGTTAATTAATAATCGAGATTATGTGATTATTAATAACCAATGTTTTGCTATGAAAATCTAAAATATATATTGGTATATATATATTGAAGAGTATTTTGTATAAGATGGAATAAAGAAAACTCAGATATGCATGATTGGCCGTGTAATATAATGTATATAACACTTTGATATGAGGACACCTAGCTACGGGGTATGTAGCCTTTGGTATACCAATGCTTTGTCAAGGTCCTAGTTACCGGGGTAATGGGGTGACCGTGTATCTAGCTAGATATATGCTTTAAAGCAGTAAGGTGGCGGAGTCCACACTGCTATTATGGAAATTGAATTGGTCCTGTACTATGAATCCACAAATATATGTATATATTTTTTAATACTGTTTGAATGCATGTTATATGATCTGGATGCAAACATTTTTGCAAAACGAATTTCAGGAAATATATTATTTATGTAGTGTGTATACTATATGATATCTATGTATATTTGTTTGCGGTATTTTTAAATGGTTTTTAAAACTGTCTTTGTGAGGCCTGGAGCCGATCTGGAGTGTCGTTTACTCACTAGAGATTCTTACATTTTTCTCTTCTGTTGTCCACGTTTAACCTCTTTTTCAAGTGATATTTTTGGATGCTCAGCATCAGTTCAGTACCTAGTGAGACACTTCTTCTCTATGGTGAGTGCCCATTGTTCGGACTCTACTTTTGTTCAGTTGTTAGATCTCTACATCGGGCTACTGTTAGGATACTGGGCTACACATTTTGTATTTTGGGATGTTTACTTTATTTCTAATGGTTTTAGATTTTACTGATATTATTTTCCTATGTATATATATATTTATGATTTTCATTTACTTTTAAACGTTTTAGATTTATAAACGTTTTAAATAAATATTTGGATAAGTTCGGTAGGATGTATGTACACTGAGACTTATGCAAGATGGGTCGGGCTTGACTTGGGT
>CAODLS013940525.1:0-16524 GCA_948243855.1 Flueggea neowawraea
ATCGAAAGGCTAGCAACAATCAATTCAACAATAAGAATTATAAATCATAACTGAGTCGCAATCCATAAATCAATTGAATCAATAACATAAGCGAAAATCAAATAATTTGCCTAGGGTTCATCACATCTACGTACACAATATAATTAATTCATAACTAAAGACAGATATACAACAAAAATAAAGAGAAATCTAGAGAGAAAAGGAAAACCCATGATTGAATCCTCCAATTCTTCACGAAATCCCTTCGTTCTCGATGCCAAATGATGTTCTCCTTTGTTCCCACATTATCTGGCCTCTAAAGATGTGTATTTCTATCTCCAAGTCGGCTCCCCTTGAATGAATGCCGAAACCCACTTAAATAGGAGATTTAGGGCGTCTGAGATAAGACATGAGCATGGCCGTAGCTCCCATCCGTGTGATGCAATTAAACTTAAATAGCTTGTACACAATACACTGACACTGACACATTTTTCTGTCCGTGTTGAAGCCCATCCTTTCCATGTGTTATCAATGTTGTCCATGTGTTCTCATTTCTTCGGCTGCCAACTACACGGACACGGCTTTGGACTACAAATTCATGTCCGTGTGTATCCAGTTGTTCACGGATTTACTTCCTCAAGCCTCCCACGGACTTGTGTTGCCATTCCAAGGCCATGTCTCACTCCCAATGCCTCAAAATGTCATTGTTCAAGCTCCGTTTCAACTTGTTTTCATTCGTTTCATCAAGACATCATCAATTAACCTGAAAAACACAATATAAAACGTAGAAGTACCAAAATTAATGACAAATGCTCAATTCGTACTCAAAACAATATAAATTAATGCACATAAATACGTATGAATATGTTCATCACTTATTACACACACACACACATGTTTTACTGTCAAACGCTTTTGTAAATGTTTTGATAATTAAATGGGCAATATTTCTGATTCTTTGATACTTGTGTGAGATGGGTCAAGCTTTCATAAGCGGTCCACCTTGCACATTAGTCATGGTCTGAAAATGGGTCGTGACAAAGGTGGTATCAGAGCCTAGGTTTTCGTAAGTTTGGGGGTCGTTGTGGAGCATAAGTGTTTTTGGTCGAGTCTGTCTGATTTGCCTCTGTATATTCTTCTGATCTTTGTTTTGGTATTGTGGTGGTCACATGCATTTTGACATTTGCATACACGATTCTATTTGTTTGTAGATATGGATCGTCTTAGAGGTAGAGGTCGTGGTATAGGTCGTGAGAGCCCTAGACGTGTGCCTATCGGGGTCGCTGCTTATTCTATTATCGATCAGCACGATGAACATAGTGCACTAGAGGTTGCTGCTTCAGCACCTCAATAGCAGCCACAACTTCATCTTTAGCAGCTCCTCATAGCTCAGATGGAGATGTTTGAGCGTATGACCAGAGTTTTCGATCCTATAGAGCAGCAGGAGATCAACCAATTCTGCCAGCACCATTCCAGCTAGCTTTAGTGCCATTAGTTCCTCCACCCTAGCTTAAGGTGGTAGTACCATCACCAATACCAGCACTTATCGTGCAGCCGGCAGATCCTAAGGCTCGTCTAGCTAGATTTATGAAGCTTACTCCTTCCCGATTTGAGGGAAAGATGGGAGAGGACCCAAATACTTTTACTTTCATGGTTAAGCTATGTTTTGAGGTTATGGAGCTCACTGATGAGGCAGCGAGGGTTAGACTTGCATCATTACTTTTGGACGGTTGAGCTGCTAGATGGTGGCAGGACAGAGGAGCTTAGAGGATCATTACATGGGATGAATTAAAGAGCAAGCTCATACTGTCTATTCTTCCCCAGAGTGAGAGGGATAGGAAGACAAATCAGTTCAATAAGTTTTGCCAGGAACTGGGTATGTCTATGATCAAGTATGAGGACCGATTTAGGGAGTTAAACAGATATGCACCTGGTGAGGCCCGTGGTGAGGAGGCCTTGGCAAGGAAGTTCTTACATGGGATGTTGCCCAAGATTAGTAGAGTGCTGGTGACTCTGGGTATGATTACAATATCGCAGATTTGTGAGGCTATGAGAGGTATGGTGTATCAAGATGCGAGGCATTCGAGATAGCCCAAGAGGGTAAAGACTGATGGTACGTCTAGAGGCCAACAGGGTCATAGATAGAGTGGCCAGTCTGAGTAGAGACGCAAATAGGGTTCTTAGAGTGGTAGTGTGGTACAACTAGCTGGGCGTGCAGGAGGTCAGAGTTCAAAAGGCTCGTATTCGCCTTGTGAGACCTATGGGATGAGGCACCCAAGGAATTGCAACAGGGCAACGAGTCTCTATTTTCATTGTAGATAGTCGAGACATAAGGTGGCTGAGTGTCCTGTCAAGAATGGTTCAGGATCACAAACAATGTAATCAGTGGTCGGAGGTATAAGCACAACTAGTACCGGAGAGAGCAGAGGTGCAAGCAGAGGTACGTTTAGATTTGGGAGCTGTAGCTAGGGCGGTCAAGGTGGTGACTGTGGTCAGGCTAGTCAGAGTAGTTTTGTTGCAGGAGGGCAGACCCACATATATCATTTGACCCATCCGGAGGCTCAAACCTCCAATGCTGTAGTGACTGGTATGTTATCCATCTTTGATACTTCTGCTTATGTTTTATTTGATTATGGTGCATCATATTCATTTATCACGCCATACTTTGTTGAGCATGCTGGGTTGGTGGTGCATCCGTTAGACAGATTATGAGAGGTTTCATCACCCTTGGGCAGCAAGATCGTAGTTGATTCTAAGGTCTGGGGTTTTGTGATTACCTTTGATGGGCATGAGTTGACTGCCAATTTGATGGTTCTGAATATGGGGGAGTTTGATGTGATATTTGACATGGATTGGCTTTCAACGTGACATGCTACCTTGGACTGCTTTGTGAAGAAGGTATGCTTCCGATCGCCAGGTGAGAGCAAGTTTTATTATCAGGATGAGCGTGACATTGTCGTATGGGGTATGTGTCATACGTCAGAGCAGAGAGGATGATTTGTCATAGTTGTGAGGCGTATTTGGCCTTTGTGATCATCGAGCTGCAGAGTTCAGAGTTGAGATCGGAGGACGTGCCAGTGGTTCGTGAGTTTTTGATGTGTTTGCTGAGGATTTACCAAGAATTCCGCTGGAGTGCAGGATTGAGTTTTCTATAGAGGTGCAACTAGGTACCAATCCAATATCAATTTCCCCATATCAGATGGCACCAGTTGAACTGAAGGAGTTGGAGACTCAGTTTAGAGAATTGTTGTATAATGGTTTCATCCAACCGAGCGTTTCACCTTGGGGTACGCCGGTATTGTTTGTAAAGAAGAAGCATGGTAGTTTGAGGATGTGTATAGATTACCGTTAGTTGAACATGGTGACAGTGAAGAACCGATATACACTTCTGATGATAGATAATGTATTTGACCAGTTTTAGGATGCACAGTGGTTTTCTAAGATTGATTTGAGATCGGGATATCATTAGTTGATGATTAGGGGTGAGGACATCCCAAAGACAACTATTCGAACTATGTATGGTCATTATGAGTTCCTAGTGATGTCTTTTGGGTTGACTAACGCACTAGCGGTATTTATAGACTTGATGAACAGGGTTTTTATACCCTAATTGGATCGATTTGTTAGTATCTTTATCGACGACATTTTGGTGTACTCGAGGAGTAGGGTAGAGCACGAGGAATACCTGAGGTCAGTTTTGCAGACTTTGAGAGAACATTAACTTTGTGCTAAGTTCTTGAAGTGCGAGTTCTAGCTCTAGTAGGTAGCATTTTTGAGACACTCAGTGTCCAAATAAGAGATTATGGTAGACCCGAAAAAGGTAGAGGCAATACTTTATTGGGAGAGGCCTAAGACCGTAACCAAGATTCAGAGTTTTTTTGGGATGGTCAGGTACTATAGGAGGTTCATCTAGGATTTCTCTAGGATTGCAGCTCCTATGACTCGATTGACTAAAAAATGAGTTAAGTTTTTTGGTCGGACAGAAGTGAGGATAGCTTCCTAAATTTGAAGAAGTGTTTGACTAGTGCAACAGTGTTGGCTTTGCCATCAGGCTCAGGAGGATTTGCAGTGTACTATGATGCCTCGAGATTTAGGTTAGGTTGTGTTTTGATGCAACATGGCAAGGAGATTGCTTACACCTCGAGATAGCTCAAGAGACATGAGAAAAACTATCCGACACATGACTTAGAGTTGGCGGCAGTTGTGTTCGCACTCAAGATTTGGAGGCGTTACCTGTATGGAGAGACTTTTGAGACTTCACAGATCATAAAAGTTTGAAGTATATTTCGGTCAACGAGACTTAAATTTGAGGCAGAGATCTTGGTTGGAGTTGCTAAAGGATTATGATTGTACCATATCATATCATCATGGCAAGGCTAACGTCGTGGGCAATGCTTTGAGTAGGAAGTCGATGGGGAGTTTAGCTCACATCGCAGTTGAGAGACGACCAACAGTGTCAGAGTGGTAGAGATTGATGGAGCATGGATTCGAGTTGTAGTTTGATGATTGTGGGGCTTTGCTTGGTCATATTGAGGCAATGCAGAGGCTCAGATGCAGGATTATGAGATGCAGAGTTTGATTGCGAAATTTAGATAATTTGGTGTACCTGAGTTTAGTGTCGATGATTCTGGAGTTATGTAGTTTGGATCGAGATTATGCGTACCATCTTCTGGTGGGTTACGTGAGGAGATTATGTCCGATGGCCACAGCTCCACATATTCTATACACCTCGGGTATATTAAGATGTATAAGGATCTTCGAGAGTCATATTGGTGCCCAGGGATGAAAAAGGACATGGCTGAGTTTGTTAGTCTATGTTTGACCTTCGAATAGGTTAAGTTTGTGCACCAACGTCCTTATGGATTATTGCAGCAGTTACCTCTTCCGTAGTGGAAGTGAGATCGTGTCACGATGGACTTTGTAGTTATTTTATCGAAGACATCTTCTGGGTATGACTCAATTTGGGTGATCGTAGATCGATTGATGAAATCGACACATTTCTTACCTGTTAAGACAACATATGGAGCGACACGATTGGCGAATTTATATGTCGATCAGATTGTATGTTTGCATAGTGTGCCAGTCTCTATAGTGTCTGACAGAGGACCCCATTTTACATCACAATTTTTGCGTAAACTATAGGAGGAACTAGGTACTTGATTGGACTTTAGTATGGCATTTTATCCGCAGACCAACGGCCAGTCTGAGAGCAAGATTCAGACTCTGGAGGATATGTTTGAGAGTGTGTGCTATGGATTTTGGTGGGAGTTGGGATACTCACTTGCCTTTGGTCGAGTTCATGTATAATAATTCGTATCATTTGAGTATCGAAATGGTGCCTTACGAGGCCTTGTATGGTAAGAAGTGTAGATCTCCTCTTTGTTGGGCTGAGGCCGGAGAGAAAGAGCCGTTGAGTCTAGATCTTATCTTAGAGACTACTGAGAAATTCATATTGATTTAGCAGAGGATCCAGACAGCGCATAATCGTTAGAAGAGTTACGCTGACCCAAAGCGTAAACATTTGGAGTTTGAGGTTGGGGACCACGTGTTTCTCATAGTATCACTGATGAAAGGTTATGAGATTTGGTCCGTTTGAGATTATAGGCTGTGTTGGGGTGTTGTTTATGAGTTGGCGTTACCGCCTCAGTTGGCCTCTGTTCACCTGGTATTCCATATTTCACTTCTGAGGAAGTATGTTCATGATCTGTTCCATGTATTGTCACCACATTCTATTGAGGTTCAACCAGATCTATCGTATTATGAGACTCCTGTGTAGATTGCTGATCAGCAGGTCAAGATACTCCGTAACAAGGACATCATTTTGGTGAAAGTGATTTGGATACACCATTCTGATGAGGAGGCCACTTAGAAGGCTAAGGATGAGATGCGGTGCATGTTTTCGCACTTGTTTAATTCAGATGATTCTTAGGTCAGTGTGCTTTGTTCCCATCTCTCTTCATTTGTTTCTATCTCTATAACATTGTTTCTGCATATTTGCATTGTTTTTGCATGTATGTTTCCATCATTGCATTTTGTATCTTTGTTTTTGCATGTATGTGTAAGTTTTGTTTCTACATCGTCATTTTTGGGCGTTTTTGCACATCGGCTGGGTAGTCGAGTGTTGGTTAGGCGATTATGATTTAAGTTTATTTTGGTGATCTAGGATTTATCTTAGCTATGATTTGACCTGTTTCAAAATTCGAGGACGAATTTCTTTTGAGGGAGGAAGCATGTAATATCCCGCTCTTTCCGATAAGGTTTCTGTAGATCTCCGATTGGATCCTGAGTTTGAGGTGTTAATTTGTTGTTTTTGGCATTTCAAGATTGTTAAATCGAGTTAGTAGAGTGGACAACTTGAGTTGTGTAGGGGTCGATTAACTAGAGTTAGTGTTTGGTATAACTCGAGTTACATGAGATATGGTTTACTCGTGTAAGTCGATAGATAACTCAAGTAACCCATGAACCCAAAACGGTATGGGAAAGGCTAACTCAAGTAAGAAAGTATGTAACTTGAGTTAGAGCACATTCGGACAAAAAATTTATAAATACCCTTACCTGAATCATTTGACTCTATTGGATTTTCTCACTCCAAAAACTCCAAACTTGCCCAGATTGCATTTTTGTTGCTTCTCCTTGGTTCTACAAAATTTCTAAGTTAAGATTACACATCCAAACCTTGCATTTCTTCATTCTTCCTTCTCTTTGTAAAATTATGCATGTTAGGGTTTTAAATAAATGCTTATAGGTTTAGATGTGTGTTGTTTCTGTTGAAATGGTTGTTTGGGGATGTCAGATCTTGCCATTGGGAGTCTAGAAACACCTAGAGATTTCTTTAAACCATAAGAATTGAGGATGATCATAAATGGGTTAGATCATTTCAGTTTGGGTTAATTTTGGGTAATTACGAGTTGTTTTGATGGATTTAACTTTAGATTCATGTTCAGAGAGTTGATTAGAGTTAATGTGGGCATTTGTTGCAATTTTTATAGATGAAATCAAGATTTTTTGAGTTTTAGAAATTCTGGGAAGATGACTTACTCGAGTAGACCAATTGGATAAATTGAGTAAGCCTAGGATGTTGGATCATGAGTGATCAACGTAAAGTTTCTTTTATGTTTTGATGATGTAGAAAAAGTTTTGATGATGAGCAAATTTTTTGACTTGAAGTGGAACACATTGGAGAGTGCGGAATTGCAAAACAAGCCAATGCATGTTGATTAACGCACACTATACTGTTCAACGTACGTAGAAGAATCCACAACGTATGTTATCAAACAACAATGTATGTAGATGTGGCTCGAAAAGAAAACAGAGTCTACTGGATCATTCCAGATCAAGCACAACGTACATCATACATTCACAACGTACGTAGTGAAGGTTTACAATATACGTAGAGACGATGCAACGTACGTTATCTGGGAAGCCGACTTGATCAATGCACGTAACAAGTATTACAATGCATGATAACTAGAACGTAGCATGATCAACGTACGTCTTGTTGTTGCAACGTATGTTGTAAAGTTCACCGAAAGCTACAGAAGCATTAAATGCACTCCAATGGCTAGTTTCTTCAAAGCAACGGTCATATGCTATGAGAATGCTATAAATACATCAAGAGAAGGCTGAGAACATGTTAAACAACCTCATAACTCATTGTACCAAATTTCCTATCAATTCCAAACAAAAAAAAACAACCAATCAAGCTAGAGATCAAAGTTCCTGCATCAAGCTCAAATATCCAACTCTAGCATAGAGCTTCATCTGTTGTAAACAGTTTGTAAACACTTTGAGAGTGTGAGATATATTTGTTGTAAGCCTATAGAAAATAACATTAGATAGGTTTTTTGTGAGCCTATAGAAAACAACATTAGAGAGGTTTGTTGTGAGCCTATAGAAAACAACATTAGAGAGATTTGTTGTGAACCTATATAAAACAACATTGTATAGGCCTTGGAGGATTCGAGCCAGAATCAACCTTGTGTATTGGCTTTGTTGGATTGATCCGCAATCAATCACCATTATAGTGAAAATCCTAAGTGGTGAGACTTAGGTAGTGGACGTAGGCAAGGTTGGCCGAACCACTCTAAATTCTTGGTGTTGATTTCTGTCTCTCGTCTCTAGTCACTTCCGCTATCCACTTAATAGATCGAAAATTCTCCAACATAGGCATGGATAACTCGAGTTGGGCATCCATCTAACTCGAGTAATCTAAGCCCTGGATAACTCCAGTTGAGCTTCTTGCTAATTCCAGTAAGCTGTAGTTTTGAGGGACCAAAGATGTCA
This sequence comes from Flueggea neowawraea, assembly GCA_948243855.1. NCBI lineage: Eukaryota > Viridiplantae > Streptophyta > Magnoliopsida > Malpighiales > Phyllanthaceae > Flueggea > Flueggea neowawraea. The sequence continues at coordinate 8,263 of CAODLS013940525.1, forward strand.
TTTTTGGTATTTTGCAATTTTGAGAGTTGTGGGACTTGTTTACAATTTTTGAGAACTTTGAGGATTAGTTTGTAATTTTATGAAGTCCCGAGGACTAAATTTTAGGGACCAAATTATAATTTTACATGGAATCTGATTTTTGGGTTGATATCGATTTATCCTCGACCGAAATGGGATTTCGACCGTCGTTTGAGTGTTTGAGTCTGCATTTGCATATGCATGGATTTCGGTACAACCACAGTATCAGTATCACTCATTGCTTTGTTTCTGATATACCTTGTTTACGATATCTTTGTTTCAGCTTCATGTCCGTGCTAGCGAGATCAACCGCCCACCAGTGGTGCCTAACTGCTATAACTTGGAATTCTAGGTGAGTGGATGACAGCTTCAAACATATAGGCTGTGTCTCAAAATTGTATCTATTTTTGTTGTGCTTGGCTATTATTTTGAAGTTAGACTAATCTGAAGATTTGCCTAAATAATAAACTAGTTATGTCATTTGATAATCAGTAATTTGTTTTCACAATTTCGATATATATATATATATATATATCATCTCTCTGTTTTCGTTTCTGATATGCATGTTTGTGCTTTGATACTATATTGGTATTAAATTGTTTTTGATATGGGAATGCCTATGCTACGGGGTACGTAGCATTTGGTATACCAATGCTTTAATGAAGCCCCAACTATCAGGGAGTGTTGATAGCCATCTTGTCTTGGGTCTTGGTCTGACGCACGATTTGATTTGTTGTGGAGTCCACATTTATTACACTTGGGTGGTGGCGAAATCCACACCTGTTATATCTTTGTTTTTGGTCCCGTATAACTTTGACTTTGTTTTTGATGTTATAGATATTATTACAAATGTTTTCGTGCGTGCTGTTTGCCTTGTTTGCAAACATTTTCAAAATGTTTTCGAAAACCCTACTGCCTATGTAGAGTGTATATATGTACTCTTTGTTATACCTGGGTGCGTATTTTAAACTGTTTTCAAATCAGTCTTTGTAGGGGCACATATGAGGCATTCTAGAGTATCATTCCTACTGAGTTCTGACCCCTGTTTGTTTTTCTTTGTCTATATCTACTTTTGTATGCAGGTTGACTTTTGACAAGGCAACTGTTTGCAATCCAGCTCAGTGAGGAGTTTGTACATTTGGATTATAGACCCCCTTTTGGCTGGGGACCTACATTTGTTTTAGAATTCCACATCAAAATGATATTGGGTTATTGGGTTTCCTATTTTGAATTTTGGTTTCTCTGATTTATTTTATATTCTTTTATATCTACTTTCACTGATATTTCATTTTGATGCTTATTATATATATATATATATATACACACACAAACACACACGTGTTTTACTATTAAACATTTTTATAAATATTTTGATAATTTAATAAATAACATTTCTGATTTTCTGAGGTTTGTGTGAGATGAGATGGACTCCTATAGACGGTCTGTCTTATATGCCGATCATAGTCCGAAAATAGGTCGTGATAATGAAGAACTTCAGTCACACAAACAAATAGAACCTCTGACCAGCTTACATCGAGAGCAATTGTGCAATGCAGTAATAGAGTATATATAGCAGCTCAAAAACAAAACCAGCTTAAAGTATACGTCAGATAGCATCTCAACTCTACTGAAATTATAAGCCATACATCAGCTCAATTCTGTTATAAATGTATGTCTTATCCTAAGTTGCCTTCTCACAATGATCGCTTTACAACTCTTTGGTCTCATAAAGCATAATTTAGATTTATGACATAGAACATAAAACTTATGTCATATTGTTTTATGAACATAAAGGACTGGTCTATGAACCATAAAACTTATGGATGCGACTTATCTTATACCACTGTTTATTATGTCTTATCTCACCTGTCTACCGAGTCATAACTCACTTATCCAGCGACTTCTTTCCAAAGTTGAATTACTCATGACCATTTGGTAAAACACTAAGATAGCCACACCAAGTCATATTTTTTGTTTGTGGTACGAGTCTTGCACGTAGTTGGTAGTTGAAATCCAGCAAATATACTACCCGTACAGGTAATAAACTCAATTTTGAGTACGAATATCGTTCCTGCGGAGAAAAGTATTTCATTACCAAATCTCTTTTCCAATGTATAAGTTAGGCAAATAATTTTTAATGTAAAAATATAGAAAATAAAGAAAACAAATAACTAATCAACTAAACAAGTAAATGAAAATTGAACAATTAAGACATTAAGTCAACGTAACCAATTTGACTCTCAATTATGCTGTTCCTACTACATTATAAAATTGTGTCACAGTGTAGTCCCTACAAATTCTATTACCTCGTCTCTTAGTTATAATTAATCTATTCAGAATTAATAACTCTTAACATCTCTGTAAAAATTTAATTAATTGGATTACATTACCAATTTGTTGACTTCCTGGCTACTAGTTTGTTTACTCAAATTCACCACAATTAAGCACAAAATTATGTGAATGTTGATAAGACACTTATAAGCATTAAGATCAACATAATATAATAACAAGGAATTGAAAACACAGAACTGGAGTAATCATAATTGGAAAACTACACGATTCATTGTTTTTGAGGCTTTAGACTAAATAAAATCAATTTAAAAAGAGCAAATTACTTAAAATAACCTGAACTATTCATTATTTATCAAAATAACTTATTCTTTAAAGCTTATCATAGATGATCCCAATCTTTAAATTTTGTATCAAAATTGTCATCCGCTTATATTCTGTTAAAATTTCCGTTAAGTAGATGATGTGGGCGTACAACTTGGTCAATGATGTGACATAACTGATGACATGGCAATATCCATGTAATCTCAAAACCAAAATCGATCAAACCAAATTTTTTAACCAGGTATTTAAATTCATCAACCCAATCCACAAAGGAACCACCCACATTCTGTTTGCTCTTCATCTCTTAGTCATACATACTTTGTCTCTCTTCCGCAACTTCATCTCCTCCACCACCCCCAACCCCCAACCAAGAATATATAAAGAAATTTCACAGTCCTATATATTCGAAGAGGCAAATAATCTTTTAGTTCAGGGATATTGAGGCGGATTTTGAGAAACTATAAACACCACACACAGCGAAAGTCGTCAATAAAATAATTAATATTTCATTAGAAAAGCCACCTGCCACAACTTGGAAACTAGGCGTGTAAGGTTTAACCACGGGACATCAAAAATCGATCAATTCGCTCTGAATCGCACTGTAATTTGTTTTTTTTTTATAGATTGGAATTGGTTGCAGATCATAATTTTGTGAATTCTCTAATTTGTAGTTTAATTGTGGTTAATAATATATTATAATCTCTCAAATCAAACCGCAACCGCATAACCATATATAAAATTAAACCAACCCAAATTTATTGTTGAAAGTGGTATATTTTGGAGTTATCCTAAATTATGTGCAGATCTTTTAAATTTCTTTGTAGCTAAAAATGTATATTTTAGATGGTAACAATAAGTATACATTAATATTAGTTAGGTCTAATTGACTGATGGTGAAAATGTTGCATAATTATACTTATTTTGGGATGACAATTGGTAAAAGTTAATATATTTTAATGTAATCTTTTTTATTTTTGAGGCAACTTTCATATTTCAGAGACACTGCAATTCTAATGAAATAATATTAACGTTAATTTTCAATATTATTATTTATTTTACTATGTTTAGTTATTTAATTTTTTTATACATTTAATAAAATACAAACTGATCAAATTGGATCGCAAATGCTAGTTTAGATTTTGTGAATTTAACCACATTAGTGGTTTAATTGCGGTTGCAATTTTTTTAAACCACAATTTGCGGAGTGGGTTGGTTTGAAGATTTAAAATCGACCAAATCTCACCGCTTACACCCTTATTGGAAACATAGGTGTTTTTTTTTTGGTTTTGGATGGATCTAATAGAAGTTGTTGTGGTGGGTGGTTGGGGATATGTAGCACCCTTATACTTTTTATGTGATCAAACAATAATTATATAACCACATAAAACCATTTACTATTATAGAAGTTCAACAAGAAAGTATACATGCCTTGTGTAAACATAATAGTATAAATTATTATAAGTTATATATACAAACCAGTTTCAAAATTCTACAAATGCAAGCTAAAATATGTTGGTCCTGGGTATGGCACTCAAAGAGGGGATGAATTGGAGTTTTAAAAAATTTTAAAATTTTGTTGAAATTCTTTTTCAAATTAAAACAAATAGAAAAATCTTTTATAATCAAAATCAAAATTAAATGTGAAAATAATAAAACACCAAATTCACAAATAAGATTATGTAAATGAAGAGCAAAGTAAAGAGAGAAAGGGAGAGATATATCAAAATTTCGGTTTATAGTGGTTCCATCCTCCTTGACCTACATCCACTCCTTGAAATTCACTCAATAATTCCAATCCACGATCTCCTCACTTCCGGGTGGAAGGAAACCATTTACAATACTTGTTTTTATAGGCTATACAAGCAAACCTTTACACGTTGTTTTAAAGACAAAACAAGCAAACCAAACCACTAGTTTTTGCAGTCTCAACTAGCAAACCATTTTCCTAGTTTTTGCGGGCTCAACTAGAAAGATGTTATCACTTGTTTTCAGGACCAAACAAGCAAATAAAATCTCTAGTTTTTGCGGGATCAACTAGCAAACCATTACCCACTAGTTTTCTAAGACTAACTAGCAACCACTATTGTTTTCTAAGGCACAACAAGCAAACCTATCTACCACAAGCAAACAATTTTTCTTGTTACAAAATCAACCTAGGAGTAAAATAGATTTAATCTCACACAAATCTAGAAATCATATTACAAGTAAATAATTCAAAGGTCTCTCTGTTTTCTCTTATGCTATGGAACGCCTATTTATAGTCAGTCTTAGAAATATAGCCGTTGAAAGGCTCGAAGTAGCCATTGTGAGAGAATAGAAAATTCTGATTTAAATGACGTCATAGCCTTTTACGTGCGTAGTACCTTGTTCCGACTGAGTTCTGTGCGCTTTGATATTCTTTTTACCTGCATTGCAAGAACTCTAGTAGTCATTGCCTTGGATAAATTTGCATCTACATGCCTTAATCCCATTCTACATGCGTAGGCTTATGATCTATGTGCATTGTACCATGTTCTGCGTGAATTGATCTGAATTCTAGAAAATGGATTTTCACCCAGTAGCTTTCTACGTGAGTAACACCTTGTTCTACACGTGTAGTCGTTCTTCTTCAAAGATAGCACCTTGGATTCTTCACGTGACTGTGTTAGAGAATATTCAAATTCAAATCCCGAGGAGCGTCTCATATTTGTCAGGTAGTCCAACTCATCCTCATCTATGTGCGTAACAGCTCTTCTACGTGCGTAGTTGAAGTTCATTGCAAAATTTCACCTTTAATTTTCATGTCATCATGTCAGGGAATAATTGATTTGAATTCCTGAGGAGCGTTTGGCCTTTATCCTCATCTAACGCTCGTCTACATGCGTAGTACTCTCTTCTACGTGCGTAGAATGTCTCTTCAAAGATTACACATTTTTCTTCTACGCGCCTTGTTGTATCCTTCTATGTGTCTGATATCTCAAACACTTAACTCATCTGATCACTTGCCCGACTACATGCGTAGCATATCTTTTACGTGCGTAGATCAATGTCTGACACTTTCTGCTTCCTGGATCAACATTTCTAAGCTCACTGCATCACTTTCTACGTGCACTCCATTGGTTCTACATGCATTGTATGGCATTTTACGCACATAGCATCAAATATTTCATACTACAACGCCCTTAGATTGCTCTTTTAAGTGCTTTGTGGCTGATATCAGCATGTCTGCAATTTTGCACCTTTTTCATGGATGTTTTGTATTCATCTTCATCAAAACCAAAGTTAACAAAATAGACTCAACTAACTATATATGTCAATGCTGAGGAGGAGGGAGTTTAGAGCACTAACTGATGAACCTATTATTGATGTAGCTATCTATAGACTTCTAGCCCAAAACCAATTGAAAAGATATACTACCAATAGCTACCTGGAAAAATATTGCTTTTTATATGAGTTGCAGCTCAATCAGTATAAACTGTCATAAATCAAATTCAAACAAACATAAACATTCCAAATAGACCATTGAATAACAATACTGTATAAGCATATGCATGTGCTATTGTAATACATTTTATATGTTGTGACCAAATAAGCCAAGTATCGCCCTAGAATTCATGTATGCCACTAGGTAATTAGCTGGCTAGTACTATATGAAAATTGACCTGAATGTCTCACACAATGACCCGAAGGTCTCCTGTGTGATATTGACTTGAAGGTCTCCAATATGACAATATGACCCGTTGGCCCCACCATAAATATAATTTACGAACATAAGAGCAAGATGGTCACAATGCCTTTATTAAGTCCAATATATATGCAATTACATATAAATCACATGATAATCATTATACATGTAAAATTATTCCATTACATGTAAAATTATTGTCAACATATCCATATAGTAAACCATACACAAATTCACAACTTATAGTGTAGAACACGTAAATACAAGCATTCACTGGTTTGAATACAAATTTAAATACAAATGATACAAGTATTCTCAACCTAAATGATACAAGTATTCATATCAAGAGCACATATTTAAATTCAAATCATGTATCACATATTTGAATCTAATTTCAAGTTGATACTCATCATGCTTCCAATATATGCTAAGTACTAATAACTTTTAGTTTCTCGATCTGAGTTTATTTTGGTCTTACGGATCTATAAAAGATTAAAACCACATATTAATATCTAATTTATTCGTATTCTAAAAAATTACTTATTAAGCTCTTATTTAAATTTATTTTGTAGTTTAGTCCAAGTTTCCTAGGAAATCACAGACTTTGAATTTAGTTAATTTCTAAACTAATCATATTTCCACGTACAAGTACCTATTCAGTTTCTCTTTTTCCTATTCTATTATCTAAAGTCCCAGTTTAGTCCCTTTTCCTAAAAACACACCTAAACGGTCCCTACAATTGAATTTCTAGATTACCCTTAACTAGACAGTCTATGATATTTGCAGTTCATCTGGATCTAAAAATATACAACTAACTCTCTGTAACTTGTATTTGAAATTAGACATCCTAATATTTTTTGTAAATATCAAATAATATTTCTAACTCAATTTCTATTATTTTTGGTGAATTTTTAAATTCAGTATATATGCTGCTCTGTTTCCACCACAGGGTAGACTGAGCATCTTCTAGTTTTCTGGCAATATGTCCACCATATTAGGTTCAAATTGAATTCTGTAAATTATTCCAAAACTAGCCATACATATCTTTTTAAAAATATATACCACGTTGTCTAATTAAATCTACACAATTTGCAATAAATATTCAAAGTCAGATGAGGGGCTGTAATAGGGCAACCTGACCCTCACTATTTCAATCACTGTTTATTTGTTTTAGTTCAAAATCTAAAGCCGTTTGTTTTCCTAGAAACTAGATTCATGTACAATTGTTTCTACAGAATTTCAGAATTTAATTCAAGATACAGGGAACATAGTAATTCTTAGAATTCGAGCCTGAAGTTTTGATACTATAGTTATATACTACTAGTTGTGGTTAATCAGCGCCTATCTTTTAATAAAATCAATTAGACCTTGAATAAATCTCTCAAATCAATCCCTGAGCATCCATAAACTCTACTGCAATCCTGAAAGAAAACTAAATTAAACAATTAAGTAGCTGTCAAGGAAAAACTGTGAGATAATAAGTTGTCATTTGCCTTAGTTTGCCTTCAATTCAAGCTTTTTCTTTAATGACGAAGAGGTTAATGTTTGCGTGAGGGCTTTTCAGAAAGAATACAAGGGACTTAGAGGGTTTAAGAGAGTATATCAGAAAGCTTGTTTACGAGCTACAAAAAGTGAAGTAGATAGGGATTTTAACCGATTTATATTGTCACGACCCATTTCCCGGGACCATGACCGGCGTACGAGATGAACCGTCTATGGAAGCCCGGTCCATATCGCACAAGCCTCATAGATCTAAAATTCATACTCATTCATTTATTTAAAACATTTATCAAAAACTAACATATATATATATATATATCATAAAAATATATCAAAATATCATATATACAAATATATACAAAGCGATCTAATCGCAAAACATAATATCAAAATCAAATACAAAACCTCATAACCCTACAGTAGTCAGAATGGAGCATCTACTATAAAACACGTAGCCCGACAAAAAG
>CAODLS013940569.1:0-12965 GCA_948243855.1 Flueggea neowawraea
GCTATTGGAAATTTTTCAATTAAAAAATTTACATTTTCTCTTGCGGTTGTCTCAAAACCAGGAAAAGTCATCTGCTCCTTGACACACTCTGATTCGCTTGAGAGGATCTTAAAAGAAGTTGTACTTTCTACACAAACACAACATGGCTTTAAACTTCGTCGATCAATGGGAACAGATGCAAACATCTTGCACATCCTCTCTGCATCAACCTGCAATAAAGCATTTTCCCAGCGTCATTCCAGTATATACTACTGGACGATAAAACATGCAGCAGTTCTACATACAAGAATACAGGAAGATTAAGATGATCAAATTGTACCTTCAAATAAGTAACTTATTCAATATATAAGGATCTGATGACTTATTAACAAAAAATATTAGCCCAAGACAACTGAGAATTTTAAGAAAGATAAAAAAATCTCAAATAACACATAAACATGAATCCCAAACTACCAAACTATTTGAAAAGCATACATCTGAATCAAAACACACAAATGCAGATCATACTATAAAAACTAAAAAATTATGTAGTTGTACGCGCACCATCAATTTCTGAATGATACCACATCGATACACCATTTGGTGTGACAAGTAAGATGATCCATAGTAGCTTGAAAAGAACTCTTTCACTGAACTACTGTATGATTCTTCAGGAGAACGTGGAATTGACCTTACAAGAATTGTAAAATGACTAGGGTTTGGAGGGGACCCAGTTATATGAGCCAGCCTCATCTTAGTGATACTCTTGTACTCCTGGACAGAAATTAAAAAGTTAAATAAGATAGTGAACACTTGAGGACATGCAAAAACTGACATGTGCATATGATTTCGAAGAAAAAGAAGAGAAAACAAAAATGGTCAGTTTAAATCCTTACAAAGTATAGAAGAACACAAGCTGAACAGGATATGATGTACACGGCTAGACAATGGACCCAGAGCCTGGAGGATTAAACAAAAATAAAGGAGCATTGAATGAGAAACAACATTTAAGCAGTGTAAAACCTTTTGCTGCTTCAAAATTTCGGATTGCTATGGAAAATGACTGAATATAAAACATATTATCAACACGGGGTAAAATACATAATTACAATATCAACATCTACTATTAAGACTGATACTGGAATTTTACTATGTTTCCTAGACTGCAACATGTAGCCTGTTCAACTTCTAAATGTAAAACAGAGCCTCTCTCATTAACAACAAAACCAAGTTAAAGAACAAACTATAACATATAAGTGAACAAGATAAATACAAAAACAAGTATTTTGAAATTCTAACTACTAAAGGAATGCAATGCTTAAATAGACTTCAGGCAGACCATGCACCAGAAAACAGGACACAACACGTCTAACTTCTTTGAAGCAAAAATAATTTACAAACATGAAAGACTAACACCTTAGTGATCCACCCATAAAATAAAGCACATACCATTTTGAACCTTGTTTTACATTTTCAATGGAAAATACATCTAGTGACTCGGATGGTATCTGCTTATGTTGCATGTCTTTGCCATGATAATTCACTGGAAGCACAAGAAGAATGCATACGACTGCAGCAATCGAGAATACCCGGATACTGCAGTACAAAGAAAAACAGAATCAACACTGCAGTAGAAAGAAAAACAGAATCAACACTTACATACTCAAAAAAAGAAAGGCATTCGTCATAAATGATACCTGGTGCACTTTCTAGGATCGAAAAGGAGAAGAAGCAAACTCAAACATATCTTGGTATTTTCAGAATTGGAAACTCAATCTTATAAAAGGAATTATAAGACCAAAATATTATCAATCTCAACAACTGAATCAGGTTTTAACTGTCTAAATGCATGCATATACATATTGTACTATAGTGTTTAAGCACCTGAAAACGAGTATCCTCTGAAAAACCACAGCGTCCATTCCACCAAGAGCCAAGATTTCATCCTCAGTCGTTTCCCAAGCCTTTACAATCCAACTAGAGGAGGGCACAAATCTCTCGAACGAGAATGGATCATCATGTCTAAAACGCACCGAAGCAAGCCTCCTCCCAAAGTACACAATTTTATTGCTTGGTTGCTTTCTTAACACAGAGTATAATGATAACAGCACAACACACACACCAATATTAATCCCAGCTGAAGTCAAAAGACCCGCGACGTCCATTTGCCTCCACTAAGCCTGTAAACGATCCCGACACATTGAAACACGAGTTCTGTAACAAAATTCACTCACAACGACAAACACGAAGAAGGACTTATTCGTCGATTCATGAAAATCATGCTTATTCATAATATCATAGTAACCTGCAAATTGCTCCTAATGTATATTCCTACTTGTAGAGTTGGCTAGCATTACTCATATTCTGCCGACTCGGATAATGTAATTAATACTCGTTTTGTTAACTTCTCCGATTAAATTAATAAGCAGAACAAAATTCTCTTCAGGATTCTTCAATGCAAGCAATCGAAAAGAAAGAGCTGATTATTAGAATATGAAAATATCAAAAAAAAAAAGAGAGAGAACAACACACTACCTATAAATAAGAGTCCGAACGCTATTGAGAACAATGAACGAAACACGAACAACTCCAACCGAAACGACGCGTCAACGCCATTATCAAGCTCTCGCTTCTACTTTACATAAATACTCCGGAAAAGGAATCGAAAACACGAATCCGAAACCCTAAAGCGACGGAGTTTAAGAAACTTGGATTGGAGATGGAACGATGAAGTTGGTTACTGCACGCAAAATTAAGTTGCGTTTGGCAAAAAAAACATCAATAATTACAAGAAAAGAAGGATGTGAATGTGATTATTGGAGGGGAAATGCCACGTCGGCCATTTATGAAAGCGGGAGAGGAGGCAACGGAAATGCCAAGTGGCAGAGAGCGAGGGACAGTGAAATTGTGACACGCTGAACCGACCAAACTGTCCCGGTTAGGATAGTGACTTGGATTAGAGATGGAGTGGAATTAGAGAGAGACTGGGTGGGGAGCTTCTGTATGTCATTGTGTGTCACGGTGCGTTTTGGCTTCATGTGTACGCGACGACACGTGTGCGATTGACTTTTCATTTGATTGGGCTTGTTAACAGGCCCAATGAGCCTGACCCATTTATGTCCTTATTGTTCCATAAAAAGACGGCTGCTCATGGCGTCCAACTTAGATTTTTGAATGTCTCAAAAAATCATTTTTTTTATTATTTTTTTCAAAACCAGAACCCAAGTGCAAATTTTCATAAAGAAAAAATGTGTAATTTGGGTTGAGATAATTTTTGTTCTATTAACTCAAACCAATTTATGAAATTGTTCTTACTATTGCCAAATTGCTTAAGAAAATTGTATAGTATAAATTGACTTGAATTGAGATAAAAAAAACTATCTCAAATGCCAAACAATGCTGTTTGATAAATAGATTGCAGATGAATTTTCAACATGATAACCAGTGACTCTATTTGGGTCTTTTTTTTTATACAGTTCCTGGTTATAGGGACGGAAATTCATCTGCAAACCATTTATGATAGAAAATTCATATGCATAATCTATATTATATATTATAAAAAACAGATCTCTTATTGTCAAAAACAAAAAAGAAAGATTATCTATCTCAAATATGATATACATTATGCATAAAAATCCAACTGGAACATCTTAGGTTAATGCCACTACGTGATTCATCATTAAGACATGGACTCAGAACAGCAATATAATGGAAAGAAGAAAGAAGGGTTCCAATTGCCTAGCTTTTACTTTTGCAAGCAGTACTACATAACTACGCGTAAGACGACATTTTCTATCATAGGAAAGCCATTAATGTAGAAAACTTATGTGTTCTCACACATAATTCTAATGATTAGCGGTCTGCTTCACGGTCAGAGGGCGATAATTTGGAAATCCAATCGTTAACATGTGATATCTGGTCACGCATATTGGTTGTGGTGCGATCAACAAAGTTCTTCAATCGCTTCATTGCAACATTTAATGTGTCTTCAGACATGTTTGCGAAGCAAATCCTGAACCACCCTGCCTCCCCACAGTGACATGATGACCCTGGTGAAATGTTTAATCCAACTTCACGTAAAATCACTAGCCACAGTTCCACCTCTGCCTCGAAAGTTTGAGTTGTTAGTAAATGCCTCATGTCCATCCAGCAAAACAAGCCTGCATTGCTTCTCAGGCAACTAATTCCCGCATTTCGGAGCCCCGAAACGAGCATGTCTCTCCTCTTTTCCAGTCTCATTCTGTTTTCCATCATGTATTTGCTAATGAATTTTTCATCAGAGAGCATGTTAGCTATTAGATATTGAGTCTGGGACGAAATTAGACCAAAGCTTGACATCTTGGTCGCGGCAGCGACCACCAACTCATTGTTGGAGTAAATCATACCAACCCTAAAACCCGGTAGGCCTAGATCTTTGGAGAGGCTGGAAACAATGTGAATGCAGTTCCATAAGTCAGTGTATTGTAAATTCCGGTCGATTACGGCTTGTGCGATGCTTAGGAACTTGGGGTAGTCAAAGACTGTGCCAGAGTATATTTCATCGCTGACAATGTGAATGTTTTTTGCTTTGGCAAAGTTGATTACGAGGTTAAGCTCAAGGCAAGTCATGGTGGTGCCGAGTGGGTTTGAAGGGTTTGTGATTACTACCCCCTTAACATTGAGGTCAAGCTTCAAGGCTTGTTGGTAGGCATTTTCCAAAGCACGTTTGGTGATTTTGAAGCCATTAGAGCTTGAACAATGGATAGGAACAATTTCGACATCAGTTCGCCATTTGAGATCTCTGTCAAACCTATAATGGTAATTGAAAACAAGATTATTTTTAGTACCATATTTTTAAAATGTGATATTACATATTGCATGGTATGGACAGTCAATTAATAAACTAAATTGATTACCCTGGATAGTATGGGGTAGGAACAAGGAAAGCATCACCCTTCTGGGCAAGACAAAAAATAAGAGCCTCATTAGCAGAAGTTGCACCCGCAGTGAGAACAAGCTTGCTTGGATCAAATTTTACTTTGTTGCCTCTGATTTTTGCCATGTACTCTACTAATGCCTGGATATACAAGTAAATTAAGCTCAAGTTAAGGGAAGTTAGTCTTGAATTTGATGCATTGAGAAATGAAATATGCCCAAAAAAATTAATGTAATGTGAGAATAGAAAGTCTTACATTCTTGAAAGCAGGTAAGCCATGATAATCCTGAAAGAGAGCCAGTTCTCTGAAGATCAATTCTCCATTCCTTCTTAGACCAGTTGCATCTGGGTTGTTTGTTATCCAAGCTTCAATGAAGTCATAGCAGAGCTGCGACAAATGTCAAATAATGAAAAGAGGTGCCTTGTTGCAAGAAAATCAGAGTATGCATTCTTTTCCACTTTTGTTTGCTAGTCAAATCAAAATAATAACATGAAACGACCAACTACATACATATATATAGTACTCAAGTAATATTTTAAAATAATAAATTCGATATATGATTAAAATAAAAAGAATGGAGTCCCACTTATTAAAAAAGAATAATATGTAGTCCTTTTTACGAATATTTATGTAAATATCTATAAATAATTAAACCATGAATAATGATAGTGTTTTTGCACGAGTATATACCAAAATTTAGCATAACATATTGGACAGTCATTCGAAGTAACAAAAACGAAGGTTATATTTAGTTTAGAAAAAAGTTTTCTCTTTAATTTCTATGAAAAATTGAAAATATGTTTGCTAATCAAATTTTTTTAGCAAATTTTTCATTTTTTCAATCTCTATTTTTTAAAAAATAATAGAAAATTTTCTCAACTAAGCAGTCCTGAAACATTCCTATGATGTACATCTTGACGCAATGAAAACTAATTTTCCTTTTTGCTGGAGAAAACATCTTTAAATTGGAAAAATAAGTTAATTCCATGAATTCGTTTTCAGTGTAGTAAAGTTGAAATATATATAGCAGTGTAGATGCTAACCTGATTCTCAGACAGACCCATTTGAACAATCCCAGTAGGATTATCAACTTCATGATAGGGATTTTTTTCATACTCTTGCCACCCTAAAAAGTAGGAAGAGTTTTCACCATGAGAGCCACAACTAGCTCTTCTTGACAACATAATGAACACTAATGTGTCTTATGACGAAGTTTATGGCCTGAAACGTGTCTAAGCTTGAAGAGACAAGTGGTGGAAAGAGCTTGAGCTTGGAGAGGAGTGGAGGGTTTGTAAGAAATGATGGGTATGATGCGGCATTTATAGTAGGCGTAGGGAAGAAATGAGGACGAGACACGCATGACCCGACATCACGTATTCTTGGAAGTTGACGGGGCTGTTACTTTTGACCAAAATGTGAGAATTAATGTTGGACATTTTGATCAGAAGTTGCCAATTTCATTGGTTAATTAGCCGCATGCATATATATTATTCCTCATTAATTAGTCAATCCAAAGTCATTTTCCATACACGTAGATCAGCCAGCCCCCCATTTCTAACAAGCTACAAACAATATAAATTCCTTCCATATTATGTATAGCTATTGCAAGATTTGTTTCATCCAATTAATATCCTTCAATAAAAGATTTTAAGATGTAATTAATTAGACGTAGCCAACATGCTTTAACAGTAATTCAGCTTCCGAGTCATGCCTCAAAAAATTTATTGAAGGATACTTACCGACAATTAATTTCCATGATGTTTTGTTGACAATTTATTCTCATGCTAAATGCATGGTTACGGAAATTCTTGTACTATATTGATGACTTCAAAACGAAAGTATATTTTTGCTGCTATACTTCATTTTCTATTGGAATGGTGTTGACCTTTACTACAGAGTAATTATAATATACTAGGAAAGTATTAATTAATTAATCTCATCGTTCACTTAGGACTTCGTAGTGTAATATTTGATTGGCGAGTTACTTATGAATGGAAGGATAAATTCACCATCTACAATGGCTACTACTTTTGTTTTAGAGAGAGCTTGGCCAAAACTTTAGCAATACAAATTGTGGGGGGGATCATAAACCTCAAATATGGAGATTTGACATAAATTGTGAAGCTCTTATTAGAACTCGAGCCACGCAATTTACTTGATTATGTATACACTCAAAATTAACCTCAAAATTAAAAAATTTATAGCATCCACAACAATTTACTTGATTATGTATCCTAGTTTTGCTCCTCACAAGACCCTTAGGACTGATCATTACCGTCCACATCCTGCGGGGTTTTCGGCCTCCACCCCCTAACTTCTTGTTGTATGGAAGGGAAAAAAAAAAAGAAATTCGTTTATTTCTTTGAGGGTATCAGTATCTAAAAGTAGAGCTTGAAATATACTCTAGCATTGTCAAGTTTGAATTAATTATTTTTTGGGTTATTATACAAAATTTAAGGTACAATATTCTCATTTCGTATGAAGAGTAAATAGATTGATGTGAGTTAAAATCCATCAAAAGTTTTTAGTTAAACAATCTAATATCTCAATCTAAATATCATGCAATTTATACCATCGGTATCAGAAATGTGATTCATCACTTGCATTCTCAAAATGACTTGATATTTAGAAGATGTGTTAGATTAAGATAGAAAAAAATCTTTTACTCAAAGTCACTCACCCCGAAGAAAATTCTTAACTCTCTCACCGAATCAGGTAATTATATTAAAAGAAAGGTTTCTTAGTGAAGAGGCTTGAAGTTAATTAAACGAACATAGAGAAATTAAGTAGAGAAAGAGTGTATCATCAATCTATTAAACCTGAATTATATAGGCAATTAAAAACAAGCCAGAAGTAGAAACTGGAAAGCAGAGGAGAGTGCCCCATTGTAAGAGCCAAGGAAGCTAAGTAAGAACAGGCGAGCTGCGGTGACGTGCCCTGATTTGTACACCGAAACTTGGTGGTCCATAGACCAAACAAATGCCTGCAGTTTTGGCAATCCGATCAGAAAGTGAAATTTCGGACCCTGTATGTTTTGAAATTGTGCCCTGATGCCACCATCTATTCTTCAAAATTTCATGTCAACCATCTCGTCTTTGTCTCCACTTACGCCTCCAATTTTACATAACAATATGTACACAATTGTATAAATATCCCATTGTCTACACAAAATCTTTTTCTTGTAAATTCTCACATTGCAAGGACATGATAATGTGTCATTTATAATATTGAGAAGTGAGTTATAAAAAAGTGTTAAACTTTATTTTGTTGATCTCGGATTGTTCTCAACTTATATAAGAGTTTAATCTTGATTCTTAATAGTTTATAATAGGTTGTAGATTTCCCTATCATTGCTTGTTAAAACCAAAAAAAAATAGAGTTAGAATTAAAATTTGAACTATTATAGGTAATATTTAGGAGTGATATAATTTAAAGAACTCAGTAATCCTTTTTTAGAAAAATAAAGGATTAGTGGTTGTCTCATATTTTTTTTGGAAGTCTAAGCTCAAACCTTCACATAGAGAACACTCATTCCACGAATTCAAAATGGTCCGCCACTCTTCTTATAAAGACGTCGATGAGTCCAAAACAGCCAAAGAATCCAGATTATCTTCTTTAGTTTTTGACATGTATAATTTGAAGAACCCATCATTGACATTTGAGATATAGTTAAAGTTCTTCATAAAACAAGTAAAATTTTCCATTACGTAACTTAAGTTTTAGTAGGATTAAGAATGCTGTGACACAAATTAAATGCAGGAATTTGAGTCTCAAAATGGACAAAATACTCTCTAATTAAGGGATGCCAGCAAGCATGCTGTGATTTTTACCAAACTAGTGTACTGGAGACCGTTGGGCACATGGTGTGTTGGACACAATAAATTTACTTGATATTGAACTAAAAAGACTTGCGCACGTAATACCATATCTGTTTTTATTTAATTATATTTTCTAAATAACAATCAGTAGCTTCTATCTGTAATTTATTATTTAAAGCACTGAATTAAATATGAGTATCTAATTTCTTTCTATGATTTTTGCCTCATAGTGACTAGTGAGCAAGTTTGACTGGAATAATAATACTGGTTTGCTACTTTGGAGGCAAGAAATAGTGGCTCCTTTTAGCTGTGCAAAAACTTTTGAATGAACAGTAATTTTGGGACCTATAATACTAATAACCAACTACAATATGATTTCAATAATGTGTTGCTACAGTGGATAGAGTCTCGGTGGCAAATGCATTTTTGTACTCATCGGTAAATGGTGATACATATCGTTGTGACCAAACTAACAAAAACCTACAAGTAAGGAAAAATGGCTACTTTTATGCGCCATCATCAGAAAAAAGTGGAGCAATACTCAGACCCAGTTGTCCATAGAACAGGATAAGAATTCCTATCTGCATTCTTCTATTCCTTGGGAGTCTTGTATAAATTACATTTTTTTATATTTTCAAGTCTTGTATCAATTACATTTCCTTTCATTGGCCAAAAAGAAGTACATTTCCTTACATTTTTAACCATAACTAGCTAGTGGACTGTCTTTTCATTTTTTGTGCTCTCTTATACTTAGTTTGTTGCCTCAATATGGCCCCCCTTCCATGCAAGCCAAGTTCACAAGTAAATGCCACTTGTTTCACATTGATGACACAATTCAGGCCAACGTTTGTATGTAGCAGCAATTGATTTCTACCTTATGCGCTGGTCAAAAATATCAAACTACCAATTCATTTTCCTCTGTAAGAACTTACGCTCTATGATGTCATGCTGCATTGTGTTAATAATGCAAATAATTTGAATGTCCCCAATTAGCAGAGGAGTTTGCTTATACTCTACAGCCTAGCTAATTGACCAGCCGTGTGGTGCCACTTATATGTCAAGCCAGTCTTATTGAAAAAGTGCATAAGGAGAATGGTCTTTCATTAACAATAGTTTTCTTAGTTTCATGATGGTAAAATTGTATTCAATGTCTATTAAAAAATTAAATATTTAAATCCAAAGGATAGCTCAAGTAGTAATAATTTTTTTTGAAAGTTTAAGTCGCAAGTTCAAATCTCACGAAGCATGCATCCTCTTGGGCTAGTTTGAAAGTCTTTTAGAACAAACTAGAATTAGTCACCCAAACATAAACCGTAAAACGAATATGATGAGACCTGGAAACTTCGTTGCTGGAAAAAAAATATATTTAATTTTTAATAAAAACTAACTCACGAAAATAATATGAGCCAAGAAGCACAGGTATGTAGTGCATGGATTGTCGTTTGATCATGTGGAAATTCATATATGTATACCACCTTGGAGCCATTATATTAAAAAATAAAACCTAATTAAGAACCCAAAAATATACATGATGAAATTAGCCATGTTAGGGGATGTCTCTTTGGATCATGTGAAGAAAGCCAAGACAGAGTCCTCTCTTTTTCTCAACATTCATGGTGGACCCTCCTTACTCACGCAGATCACTAAAACTAGACTCATACTCTACCCAATTTTCGTGTACATTTATATGAAATATACATTTACCAACTACATTAAGGAATTAAGTACCGACGGAAATGGAATGTAATTTCCATGTTGGTACAAATTTGTACACTTCACTATTTGGGTATTCCAGGATACACGTAAAAAAAAAATTAACTAAGTCCTATAATAACCTAAGAAATTATTTCGGATACACCAAGTTCGAAAAATTTGGATGGGTTCATTAATGAACAGTGATCGTTTTCTACACTTTTCTGGAGCTTGTCCATGGTCAGAAATTTCTGTGTTAGAAGAATAAATTCACCAGTTTTGGCAAAAAAGAGTACTTGAAACTACATCCCACTTTCAAACCGAAGTCCAAAGGCAATTATGGCTTTTCATGTGCATTTGTGATTCATACAAGCCATACGGATAAGCTTACATTAATAGATAGGCAATGATTAAGGGATTTAAATAGGCATTCATTTGTTGCATTAAATTGTACAATTGGCGGAAAAACTTGCCAAAAATTCGTGCAACATAGTTTTATAATTATTAATTTTTGTATCTAGTATTTATTTTTCATTAATATCGAATTTTAGATTCTTTAATATTAAAAACAACTCTTTATAATAATAGTCTTCCCACTGCACAATTACAGAGTCAGTCCAACTGAGCAGTTAATTATGTAATACCACTAATGTGCATGTTCAATTTAGTTGATTCAACATATTAATAGATTGATCGTTTTTTAAAAGAAAAAAAGATAAAAACAACTCCAATAAATTATCACAAGTTCATAAATGAAGCTCTAGCTAAATGCTCTGCAATATTAATTAGAAGTGATTTGATAGGCAAAAGAGGTCAGTAAATTACTTGAAACTAGCAAAGAATTTCTTTGATCGAGATGGGTAAAAATCTCATGTGTATCACACTCCAAATCCTAATGTTAATTTTTTCTTCAGTTTTTTCCTGTTAAGTGGGGATTGTTGAAAATTATTGGTGACAATGTGGTAAGCATGGATGCGATATATATCTACAGACTAATTACGGCTACCATTAAGACAGTATATAAGAAAGACCATCACCAAATCGAGC
The DNA here is from genome assembly GCA_948243855.1 of Flueggea neowawraea. Classification (NCBI taxonomy): domain Eukaryota; kingdom Viridiplantae; phylum Streptophyta; class Magnoliopsida; order Malpighiales; family Phyllanthaceae; genus Flueggea; species Flueggea neowawraea. Next base: position 11,453 of record CAODLS013940569.1, read on the forward strand.
AAACATCTAAACAGGAAAATGTTGAAGAGAAGAAGAAAGCCACATTTTTGTTGTTTGTTTCCAATTTCGAGAAAGGTTTTGACATTTGTGCTTGCAGTCCAAATAAATACGAATGCGAAAGAAATAATTTGGCTTTGGTGTTGACGAGACGCGTGGAAGTGACATATAAGCCAGTATATATTTTACAGTCGAAGAAATTTATGATGAATTTAATTAGGAAGGACTGAACATGGCAGAAATTTTTATTTCCAGAAACATAAGTGGTTGGTTTTTTTATCGATGCACAGCACTCTGTTTGTCTATTTTTGGTCAAGGACATTGCATTGAATTACTCCAGTTTTTCTCAATTGACGCGTATAAGTTCATGATATAAAAAAAAAATAGGGGGTATACAGATCGTTTTAGTTCGATTTTATAAATAAATTGCTAATTAAACCGAATAGTTCGGTTTTTCTATCTAGTCATTTATAGTTGAATTGTTGATTTCAATTAATTGATCGGTTCGGTTGGATTTGTTTCGGCCAGTTTGGAACATAAATAAAATCTGAATTTATGAATGACAAAATATCATTCCTTAATCTAAAAATATTAAATTTCATCTCATATAAAGTTTCATACAACAAAACGTTCTTTAAATAAATCAAAATAAAACATCTAAAATTTAATAAAATTATAAATTAACATCTACGATTCAAACTAAAACCAAATTCAAAATAAACATAAATAAGATAGGTTAGCTAGGTTCAGCTTGGTTTGGTTAGGATTGATTCGGTTTTTGAATGGCTAAAACAGTGATCAAACCGAACCAAACCTTTAGGTTTTCAAAATTCTACATCTAAGTACATCCATTTATTTTCTTTCGATTTTGCTTTTATTTTGATTCAAATTGTATCGGTTTTTTTAGGTCAACTGATTTTTTGTTCGCCTCTAAAAAGTCCTATTGACATAAAGTTACGATTGCCAAATCAATTACTTTCTCTCTTGACATCATGACGTGCATAATAATAGCAATTTCATTGGAGTGGTATAAACTGGCATACAGAAGCTCGTGGTTTAATCGTGATTAACGATTAATTTGTAAAGTAATCCCCTGGTAATTTAGTCTTATGAATTGTGGTGGATCCGTGTATCATAAGTTGCTCAAGCTGACTAATCTCCTAGTTTTTGTGTTGCCAACTTTTGTGAAAATACTACTAGGCATGAAACATACCATTAAGGAAAAGAAAGAATGAAGCATATGCAATAGATACACGTAATTAATCTGAGGTTGCACAGCATGAAAGACCATTTTCATGCTCAGCCGAGTGTTGAGTTGTGTTGCACCAACTATAAAGCAATGACCCGACACAGTGTTGAAACAAAAGCGTCGTACTGGAGAAAACACCAAACAAAGAGGCATGAAAGTCTTAGGGGTCCATTATAATTGTCTTAACAATGCTTTGTTGCCATCAGACCAGTGGCCCTCTCAAGGGGACAAACTGCCCCAACATGGTTTAGTCAAAGATATTGAGAT
>CAODLS013941604.1:0-11452 GCA_948243855.1 Flueggea neowawraea
TCACCTACTGTCTGCCTAAAATCAGTTCTGCAAGTCCATAAACTTGCTTGCAACCTTCTTTCTGTAAGCAAGCTATCTAAAGACTCTAATTGTCACGATGTTCTCTCCTGTAGTTTTTTATTTGATATTGGCACGACCCAAAGTCGGGCCGTGACTGGCGTATGAGGTGAATCGTCTATGAGAGTCCGACCCATCTCGTACAAGCCTCGGAGATCAGACACTCTACCCAATTCATTTAAAATAAACGTTATTAAACCATTTATAAGGTTAAAACATTAAATACTGAAAACAAATAAATATATGTAATATAAGTTATACAAAATAAATCGTAATATAATAAATCCAAGTGTAGACCCAAAAGTCAAAACACGACCCGGTAACCCAACAACAACTCGATGTGGAGCTCTAACATAAACAAAACGAGCCCGAAACAAAGGGACACTCACTATCAAATGGAATGTCTCACTAGGTCTAAGATGTCGGATGGTTGCTGAATGCAAAAATGTGAACCTGAGAAATAGATAACGAAGAGCAAACAAGAAACAGAGAAAAAGGGGTAAGAATCCCTAATGAGGAAAAGACACTCCAGATCGGCTACAGGCCTCACAAAAACTGTTTCGAAAATATTTCAAACTATCACATGCAGATATAAGTATATACATATATATACATGCTAATGCATAATATTAGTTTCAGCAACTCATTTTCAAAAAGTTCGCACATAAAGCAGACAACATGCAAAAACAGACGAATACGTATATACAATACACATATTAATTATGATATAACAGAAACAAATACGGGACCAGAAATAGAGTATGTAAATGAGTGGGCTCCACCACTAATCAATCAGAAATAGAGTACGTGCATCTGGCCAGACACACAACTACAATTAACCCTGGTAACTGGGCTTTGACTGCTCAATGGTACCAAAAACTACGTTTCACCCTATGTAGCACAGGTATATATATATCAGACGTACACACAACATAAAATCATTTTATAGAAAATATTTATAAACCATATATAAATATTTTAAATATTTCTTTTCAGAAACAAAGATTTTTCATAAAATAATAATAACGTAATCCGGATTATTAATTATTCAACCATTAATTATTCCAGTTTTAGAAATAATCCAAACACAAACAAAAACATATAATTGAGGAGACACTGCTCGTGTGTCCGAAGCTTCCTTTTCACTTACCTGAAATTCGAAGCAAGGGATCCAGTCAGGCGCCACTGGTAGGTGGCTGGTCGTGCTGGCAGGAAGAGGAAGCTGGAACAGATACATCCATAACAGATATCAGAAAAATGATGTTGATACTATGGCGGTACCGAATGCATGATATGCATATGCAGATGCTGACCCTCGAAGCCACTGAAAGTCTAACTCGAAAGAGAATCTATCACTTTCGACCGAACATCTGGAATCTACGCAAAATTACAGTTACGTTCCCGACCCATATAAAATTACGTTTTAGTCCTCATACTTTCCAAAATTTTCAAATCAGTCCTCAGTGCGTTCTACTAGTCCTCCAAGTAGTCAAAATCATCAAATACGATCTCTAACTCTCAGAAATCACCAAATACGAAAAGTTACAAGTTAAGCCCATAAAACCACAGCTTACTCGAGTAAAATGGAAGTTTATTCGAGTAACTCCCCCTTAAATTACTCGAGTAAGAAATGCCTTACTCAAGCAACTCCACCCTAGGTTCACTTGAGTAAGTTCTTGACTTACTCGAGTGATTCCCTGCCTAGAAAACTCCAGAAATCCCCATGATTCAATCGACTAAATTTGTCACCAATCACCCATATTGCTCCTAAATAACCTCCAGAACATTATCCTATGCATCAATCCAACAATGTAACTTGAAATCACTCCAAAATTACTCCAACGCGAATTGGTTCATACCCATTTATGAACACTTTTGATTCTTATGTTTTTGGACTTAACCTACGTGTTTCTAGACTCCTAAAGTCTCGATTTCATTAACCCTAACACTCATCCTCATCAGAAATACCAAGAACAACTCCAAATCCGAAACACTAGTTCTAGCAGTCACTCCTTAAAATGCCCAACAAAGGAATGCATTCAATAAAAAAATGGAAGCAACAATAATGGAAATAGATAGATCTTACCTCAAGGATTCAATAGTGGGAAATGGAAGAGGAAGATTTGGGAGTAAATGTAGTTGTTGGAAGGAGTAAATGACGAAGCAAGGTCGGGTGGGGGTATTAAATAGACGTAGATGGCAAAACGGTGCATTTTACTAAATGCCTGAGTTAATACAGAACTCACTCGAGTAACTTAGATTGTTACTTGAGTAACTCTTGCCCCAAAGGAAAATTCAGGCCCCGCTCACTCAAGTAAGCCTAAAGCTTACTTGAGTAACTTTCGATCCCAGAACACATGAAACACGAACCCAACCCTGTCCACTCGAGTAACACCAACTCCTACTCGAGTGACTACTCCCGCTCACTCGAGTAACTCCAAGCTCATTCACACAAAAATGATTCTCTAACACCACCAACATCCGAACAACATTTCCGGACTCCAAGGATCAAATCGGAGATGGACAGAACTACAGAGACCTATGTTTGAATTCGACGCGATATTACAGATATTCTGGTAGATATGTATTTTAATGTTTGAGCGCTCTGCCTGCCAGCATTGGGCCAGGTACTAATTTATTTATGGTTAAATTTATTTGATTAGTTGCTAAATCATGAACATTTATATTTGATTTCATACCGCATTAGGAAGTTCTGTATTACTTCCTTGATTTTTTTTCTTCTTTTTATTTTTGATATATTTAGTGGAATCCGAATCCCAAATTCAATACCTCCTGCTTTAGAAATTTAAATGTTATTTCCATTTTAACCACAGAAAAAAAATCAATGAAAATGGAAATGTATTAGCTATTTGATTATGTTTCTTGATTTGATTATGTTTCTCTTATTTGTTTCCTAAATTGCGGCTATATTCACAACTGAAATGGATGAATTCAAAATTAAAGAGAGATGTTACTATATATGGTGCCTGATTTGCAGCTCTAATCACATATATGCTTTTATTATTCGCTGAAAATCTGGTGTTGCTTAATAAGTTCTGACATAATCTATATATATACGCATAGAAATGCAGGTTTCTGAGGACGATTGAAGAACATTGCAAGACATGCATGTTTTGTGTAAATGTCTTATTTTTTGTATTTCTCTGCTGCCTTTATTATATCTGTAATAACTTGATTTTTTTCCTACCATTATTCCGGTAATTTTCCGTTGAAAATTCTTTCGAATTAATTATTTTTGACAAATTATTTTTTTTATTTAAAATAATATTAAATAAATTAATGATATTTTGGAGTGTTAAATTTTTGTTGGTGATAATAGAATTTTTGAAGTGTATTGAGGAGTTAAATTGAGTGAAATTTGTTGAAGTTGGAAAAAGAAAGAAAATTGAAAGAAAAGAAAATGGAAGGCTGAACTACAGGTCGTTCAACATTTGGTGCAAACGACACGTCGTTTTGGGCGAGTTTTTGGCGACCAGTCGTCTGTGTGTGTGGTCAAACGACATGTCATTTGTATTGTTGTCATTCGTGTCTGTTTGTTGTCGTTCGAGTGACTGAAACGACGTTGTTTTCTTCTGTTGTGAAACGACACCGTTTTGGAATAATAGAAACGACGCCGTTTTGAGCCAAATGAAAAATGCACCGTTTTGCTTAAATAAACCCAGCAGCCTTGTTCTTTTTCTTCCTTCTTTCTTCATTTTTTTTTCAACACATAACTCTCTCCCTCTTTTCCGACTCTCTCTCGATTCGGTCTCTCTCTCCCGTCTCTCTCTCTCTCTCCCTCGTCGGCCGGACTAGCCATCCAAGGTAAATGTCTCTTTCTCTGTCCTCTTTTATTTGTTATTTTCACGAAAAGTTGAATGGGTTCGGCCGGAGGTAAATGTGGATTTTGTGAGTGATTTTTGATAGATTTTGGATGGATTTTTGTTGGATTTTGACGGGGTGAGTTGGTAGAACATGAATGTAGGTTGAAAATGGAGTTTTGAATGGTTTTTTATGGAGGCTAATTTGGTCCGAATCTTTGAGGACGTATTCGGGACATTTGAGGAGGTTTTGTACAAAATGGACATTAGATTTGGGTTCTAGGCATGATCTTGAGTGGATTGGGATGGTTGAAAATGTTGGATAATGCTTGGTTCGGGATTAGGGACCATTTGGTGTAGTTTTATAACGAAAGCACCAAAACTATAATTTTGCATAATTCAGAGTATATTGAGGACCAAATCTTATATTTAGTATTTCAGGGACTGAATTATAATTTATGATAAATATAGTGATAGATTTGTAATTTTTAGAAATTGGGAGATTTAATTATAATTTTAAATTACTTAGAGGACTAATTTAGAAATTCTGAAAAGCTTGGGGACTAAGTCATAATTTTTTGAGGTCTTGGGGACTAAATGGTAATTTTTCAAAGTTCAGGGACTGAACTATAATTTTACACCGATGTGTAATAATTAGATTATCATGTTAGAGTTTGGCCGAAATGGATTTTCGGGATTTGTTGGAGTGTTTGGATTTGCATATGCATTTGCACGTATTTTGGTACAACCACAATACCATGTCTAAGTTGTTTGTGTATTGTCTGTATTCAGCTCGGTTGGACTTCCGAGGTGACCAGTCATTCACCGGTGGACCGTGCTCAGGATTATTTGTTTGGCATCCAGGTGAGTGTGATAGCTTTTTTAACACATAGGTTGTGTTCTCTAATTTTATATAAGTTTTTGTTGTGCTGAATTTGGTATGAAATTTGAAATAATTAAAGAATTGGAATTCCTAAAATTTGGTATACGTGAAAACTTCTATTGTGGAAACTCGGTTTTCTCTAAAAATGTTTCTGGTTTCTGAAATAAATATTATGTTAATATTTATTGTGATTTCTGAAATGAAAGTTTTGAATTTTAAGAATATATTCCGGAGTGAATATTTTGTCTCAGATTATTATTATTTCTGAACACTAAATATTTTTGCAATAAATATTTCGTCTGAAAATTTGATATTATTTTTGGAAAAATGATGTGTTTGTTCCGCATGCTAACGGTTTGAGTATTTTAGATATAAATATATATTTTTTTGGAATGTTTTGGTAAAAATTTTTGCTTTGGGACATCCAGCTACAAGATAGTGTAGCCTTGATATACTGGAGTTGTATCATTTGCCTAAGTGGCTATACTTGTGCCTTCAGTGGCCTATACTCGCCTTTGTGGTTATGCCATGGTGCCTTAGTGACTAATCTCCGCCTATGTGGCTATTACCGTGTTCGGTTAACTCGATGCATATGATCTTTGGTCCCCGTCTGAAAATGTTTTGAACTATTCTCTGAAATTTTTTGGAACTATTTTTGAAAATACTTCAGTATTCAAGTCTGAAAATACATTTGGAATTTATCTCTGAATATCTTTTGGGTATTTAACTCTGAAAAAAATTTGGAATTTATCTTTGAAATATTTTGAGTATTTATCTCTGAAAAATAACTAAGTACCTTTCTCTAAAATATTTTCAAAAGTGAACGTGAATTTCGGAAAATGTTTGAAAGGAAAATACTTGGACTATTTTGGATTTTGTGAAAATTTAATATTTTATTTAAGTTCTCTATTTAATAAATTCCGGTAACATTTGTTGTCTGCTCTGTATGCAAAGGATTGCAAAGTGGATTTTGAACTAAATTATCTATATATACAAGTGTGTATATATATGATATTATTTGGATATATATACGTACATATGGTAGTTTTCGAAAATATTTTCAAAATCCTTTTGAGGAGTTTGTGCCGCTCTTTTGTGTTATCTGCTCACTAGGGAATCTTACCCCTTTTATTTTTCTTGTCTATGTTCTACTTCACTTTTCAGGTGATCCTGATAGCGGTCGTTTAGTTCTTCAGCGCTCAGTAAGTGCCCTATCGTCTGGGCCGAGTTCTGTTATGTTAGTTGCTCCACACCGGGTAGTGGGTTATGGATTTGTATTTGTTAAATGATGTTTAACAGTTTTTACTTAAATTATTTATTTAGCATTTTGATATTATAATTATATTTTAATAATATTCGGGAATATTATTTTCGGGAAACTTATCTTTGTTAAACGTTTTAATATGACAAATAAGCCGATTAATAATATGAATTTGGGTAATTTCTGTTCTCCGAGGCTTGTGCGAGATGGGTCGGGCTTTCAGAGACAGTTCGCCTCGTATACCGGTCGCTGTCCGACTTTGGGTTGTGACAATATCATTTAATTAGACCTTTTTTTGTTTGTTCCTTTCAGTTCTTGGCTAATTTGCAACAAGTTTTAATTCTGACAAGGTAAGTTAAACAAAACAACTATTGGTTCTTAAAAATCACTTCTTAATATATGTTACATTGTTGTGATGTTGATCTTACTAATCACTAAGTCTAGTCTAATCGCGCTGCCGATCTTAATATATAGTTTTCATGATGATTACTTTTCTCATTTTATACATAGTACAGGTTATGGCAAGACGTTACGATTTTGTTGGTGATGTCACTCCTGCAAAGGAGACCTGGAGAATTAATGCTCGGATAATCATACTATGAAAGGTTCCCATTTATAGCTCCATCGATCAACCTAATACCATAGAATTTGTTCTGCACAACGAAAAAGGTAGAAAATTAAATTTTAAAAGAATAGTAACTATATTATGCAAATTGATTTTTTATTTTCTTTGCAAAATGGAAAAATTCAAGCAATCGTGAAAAAAGCTTTCGTGGGTAAGTTTGAAACGTTGCTAAAGGAGAGAAAGTGTTACACCTTTCAGAACTTTGTAGTTGCACAAAATGGTGGCCAATATAGAGCGAGTTTTCGACTTCAGTGAAGGAAAGTGATTGCCAAACCATTGGGTATATGACTTTCGATTTCTCATCGTTTAGTGATATTGTTGCATTGTTCGTTGACAACTCATATTTAGTGGGTAAGTTTTCTTAAATATTTCATTTTTTACATGGTTGTTGTGGGATATTTTTATTAGTCACTACTTTTTTACTTTACAGATGTTATTGGTCGGATTACTGCTGTTGGCAACTTTCAACTCTCAAAGTCAAATGGAAGAGAAAGTAAGAGAGTCAAAGTTGAACTTACCAATTCTTCGTAAGCAAATATCTTAGAAACTTTTATCATCAATTCATGTAATTATTGTTGTATAATCAATTAGCAATCTAATTGACACAACTTAGATTTTTAACAGCAACAATACATTGACGTGTACGCTGTGGGATGATTTTTATCAATTAGAAATTTATAGTATCCTGCGGTATTGCCCGGGTTTTACACTAGTTGGATGTGAAAACCATTCTAAGTCCTCAAGATTTAAAAAAAAAAAAAGTGCTTGCAATGGTGAGCCAAAGAAGAGATGGTGTGGTGGAGTGGGTCTCACCGACATGGAGCTAGGGTTAAGTTTTTTTCAACATGAGAATGGCCTCTCATTTGCCCTAGGCTCACGAAAACCACAAACCAATTTAGTGGTGGTTAGGTCATCGATAAAAGGGTCTTGTCTTTTGAATATTACATGATCCTGACCATTTTACTCTCTCTGCATGTGTACAGATCGAGTACCACTGCAATTTCATTTCTCTATGGGTTATCCGCACCCCGCAATGTACCACTGCAATGTCTCTCAATTATTTACATTGACATATCAATTACTTGACGCCTCTACGTCATGTAAATTTCTAGAATATTCATTAGGTCTTGGGGGAGCATGTGGTTGAATTTATTGATGATCATATTGGTAATACTTAAAATATGTCGCAATCAGAATTTAAAGTTTTTGTCTTTCAAATTAGTAGTATATGACAAAAATAAATTGGTAAATTTTATAAATTACATAGTAAAAAATTGTAAAGAGAATATGGCGCAACGTGATGTATAAAACTCACATAAGGTATGATAGAAAATAGAGAAAATTTAGTCATGATTGATGAGCTAAATTTTGCGGAGTTGTCTAAACAATCTTTATATAGTAGAGAAATCCTAAAACAAAAGACACATAAAGAAAGAATCTTAAAAAAAAACTCTTAAAATAAGTAAGAAATTTTATAAAGCGGTCCAAATAGTCTTTAAACGATTGATATTAGACTCGAAAGTATAGTTTCAACAATGAAATATTGACCTCATTATAAAACTCGAAACAAGTTTCATGTTGATAACTTACGATCATATTTTTCTCATATAGATGAGGTACACGGTTGATAGTTATTTTTCATATCCCGTTAAGAATTTTACATCATAAAGTATTGACCTCAGTATAATGAGAAACTAGAACACATAAACAAAAGACACATAAAGTATTGACCTCACTATAATTATTTTTCATATCCCGTTAAGAATTTTACATCATCACACTTATTAAGTTATCAATTAATTAACTCTTAAGAAGATATACGTCATAAAAATTTACGGGTTAATAATTGTTTACAAAGCCCTCAAAATGGCTTTCCCAATATAGAAGGATGAAACTCAGACAAAGGAACGTGAAAATGAATAACTTGATTTGGAGATTTTTTTTAATAAACTAAACTTGCACTTTAAAAAAGTTTTTCATTTTCAAGTTCTTTTTTTTAAGAGTAGATTGCTTTTATACATAGACAATCTACTTTAAAAAAGTTATATTTGTTTTGATATATTTCTTCGCCACTAAACATGAATTAAAAAACACAAGACAATGTAAATTTCCATCAAGTTGGAAGTCAAAAATAAAGATAAGCCATCTTTAAATAATACATGCTTTATTAGAAATTACAAGGAGAATGGAACTAAATTATCACAACCTTTGGTATCTAGTCATACTATTTTTTTTAATAATACAATCACCCCATACCCACTCCAACTCAGCTAGGCTAGCTCTGAGTCAGTGTGACACAAATTACATTCTTATTGTAGTATTGAATTGACAAGCTCGGAAGCCGAACCCATGTTGCTAAAGCAAAGGGTGTAACTTTTTTGGTCGAGAAGGACGGGACCATGGTTGTTCCGTGAGATAGGTACCTCGCATCACCTAGGGTCCGTCAAGCAATGCATGAATGTAATCCGATTCCAACTCAAATTTCACCAAGAAGAAATTATTTTCAAGATCCATAATATGAAACTCCCCCTTCGGTTTCCATAGGAACTTTATCCCTGACACTAATTCTTTGAATCCTAACCCGTCGGACAATAAATGTACCACCACCGTTTGTTTGATGGTGCTGTTTAGTTCTTCCTGGACCTTTTCCGAAAACCAAACCGATGAGATAGATCTGTCCCTCTCTATGACCACCTCATCTTCCGAAATCTCTACGTCGATATCCTCATGTATGTTGATGTGATTTTCAATCTGTGGTGAACTCATAAGCATATCCTGAAAAGAATTCTTAGCACCGCTCTCCACCGCGTCGATTTTGATAGCTATGTCCACATCATCATCGGTCTACTCTTCTTAAGGTCCTTGTGCTCTAGGAGATCAGGCGGGTCTCCCTTGACAAGGTGCTCATCTGGAATCTGGGTGCTTCCACAAGAAGCTGGACAGAGGATATAAGGTTTTTTTTTGCAATTGATTTTCTTTTTAGTTACGAATTCCAATAGTGGTATCAGAACCACTTGCATTATTGATATAGACGGTTCTTTTGTATGCGATATAATTGTGTTGTTTTGTCTATTCAACCCTGTTCTATGTTTTATGATATTGTTGCTGAATAAATGATGATTGTTAAGATTTAATTTAGCAAGATAAAACTGTGTTTATTGTGCATGGTCAAATGGTATATGCTTGCTGAATTTATATAGGATGTTAAGATTTGCTTAAAAAGCCGATTAGGTTTTGTATATGCGATTTTTGTAATGAGATTACAAATTGTCACGACCCATAGTCGGGCCCGTGACCAGTGTACAAGGTGGACCCTCTGTGGGAGCCCGATTCATCTCGCACAAGCCTCTGTGATCAGACATACTACCCGATTTATCCAAATATTTTATTTAAAACATTTATAAATGAAATAAATCATATATATATAAATAACAATATATATATATATATATATACACATATACAGTATATCAAAAATGTCAGTGAAAATATAAAACCACCAAAGTAGCCCAAAATACAAAAGTGAAGCCCAGTATTCCAATAGTAGCCCGGTGTGGAACTCTATGACATAATAAAGTAGAGTCTCGAATGAAGGCACTCACAATAGCCAAAATCGCCTCACTAGGTCCGAGGTATGGATCAGAAGCTGAGCGTCCAAAAGATGTCACCTGCGAACAAAGGTATAACATGGACAACATAAGAAAAAGGGGTAAGATTCCCTAGTGAGGAAATAACATATCAGATCGCCTCATACGTGCCTCACAAAGACTGGTTTGAAATCCTTTTTCAAACTACCGCACACATATATAGATACCATATAGTATACACACTATATACATAATACATTTGCTGAAATAATTTTACCAAAACGTTCGCATTCATATCATACAACTTGCATTCAGGCAATATGTCACGACCCATTTCCAGAACCATGATCGGCGTACGAGGTGAACCGTCTATGGGAGCCCGGCTCATCTCGTACAAGCCTCCATAGTACAAAACTTCTACCCAAATATCATATTTTAAAGAAATATGAAAAAAAAAATAAAAGTATAATATTTGTTTATTAAAAAAAAACATATATAATATTAAGTGCGGAAATTATTTCAAATTAAAACATTTGAAATGACAGAAACAATAACAGAAACATAACACATCCCACAGGAACCCAGTGTGGAGCATCTAACAAATCGTACAAATGGGCCCGGTCAAAATGGCACTGACCGCAACATCAAAATCCCTCACTAAGCATCAAAAGCCAATGAATATAATTCCTCAGAGTCACCTGCAAGATGATAATAACAGGGACAAACAAACAAAGAAAAATGGTCAAACCCTGTGAGTGAGGTACAACACTCCAGATCGCCTCATATGTGCCTCACAAAGACTGGTTTGAAAACTAATACATGCAGTATACGACATGTATACATACGTATACACTATATACATAGTATGGTTTCCACGAAAATATTTCAAAATCGTTTGCAACCAAAGCAAACAACATGCACGAAATCCTTCTGGAACTAAACCAGAACCTTTAAAGAATCTTTCCAAACCTTATTAAAGTTGTCATGTTTTCCAAAATCAAAGAAAAACCTTTCAAAAACTGTTTTATCTTAGCGGAGCTTTCAAAACAAAACCCTTTTAGGTTGTACTCGGTACTTCAGAAATCCAAAAACCTTTTACCGAAAACTCTTATCAGAGTTCAAAACTTCTCCACGTAGGCATTATTTTCTAGAATATTTTCAAAATAACTAAAACTCAAATGTTTTAAAACCCAAGTAAGATTCTTTCGAAAACCTTTT
>CAODLS013943770.1:0-10887 GCA_948243855.1 Flueggea neowawraea
GGATTAGCTATGATCAACGTACGTGTATGCACTTATCACGTACGTGTGATGAATATCAAGTCAGGTAACGTACGTAAGATTTATGTCACGTACGTGAGAAGACTCTGACAGTGTATTAAATGCGCCTCATTTAATACCACAACGACTACATTACATCCCACAACTTTTTGAAATCAAGAGAAGAGTATAAATACATGCTTGGGAGGCCAGAAATAAATAACAAAACATCTGAGCATTGAATTCTAACAACTACCAAGCATCAAAGCATTGGATTTCTCTTTTATTGATACAAGTGTATTTGCTCTTCAAATTCATTCTTCATTTACTTGCATCACTAGCTTTTAATCTGTTGGTGAGTGTTTGTAAACACTTTTGAAAATAGTGATTGTGAGAGGGATCAAGGGTAGATCCTTAGGTTGGTTTTTGTTCTTGAACCGGAATCAAGAAACTTGTAAGAGTTCTCACTTAGTTAGAAAGTGAAGTTTTAATCTTTGAGAAGATTAATAGTGAAAATCCTAAGTGGTGATACTTAGGTAGTGGATGTAGGCATCGAGTTGGCTGAACCACTATAAGTTCTTAGTATTCTTTCATTTATCACACTCATTCTCGAAGAAAATTCAAAGCTTCTATTATCACACTATTCAACCCCCCTTCTAGTGTGATTATCGACTCTACAACACATCCCCCACTTTTCATTTCTTTCATTTCATGTGTGATGTGATTTATATCACAAACATGGTATTAATTCCTTGATATGTTTATACCGAGCCAATTTTATCTAAAATATATACTATTTGAAAAAACCATAGAAAGGAAAAGGGAGAATAGAATTATTTGGAAGGGAAAAAAAAAGAATAACTCAACGCGGGTAGAACGGGTGGTGAAGTGCTAGCGTGGCATTGGTGAGGTGTGGGATCGAATCCCTCCGGCCTCAAAACCGCAGTAGGCCTAGAGGCCTGCATGTGGGCCTGCCTGATAAGCCCAGAATAAGGAAGCCCCTGGGTTGGGACGAGGCTAGCTTTCCCGAGGTTTAACATGCTTGGTGGTCAGGGCTCCATCCGAAGAGTGATCGGGCCTCCGCTGAGTAAGGGTTCTTCGTTAACAAAAAAAAAGAATAGAGTTATATAGCAAAAAAAAGAGCGTTGATTGTTGGGGATAGAACGAATAGAATTTGACAAACCGAAAATAATAGAGCTATGTACATGTGAACGTATCATATTCGACTTTTTTTTTCAATGGAAGATCAAATCCATTCATAATTTCTCCTCTTGAACCTACGAAGTTGCGGGTTTAGGAAGATGATACAAGAAGTCTGGTTTACAAAGGCCATCATTCATTGATTTTGCTACAAAATCAGCTAGCCTGTTAGAAGATCTACTAACCTAGGATATATTACAATGATAAAAGGATGGCATCAAACAAGTAATATCCTTTACTACAGCCCGTATATCCCATCTCTGTTTATCTTCTATCATTCTTGAGTTCCTGAACCGCTAGCCATGAATCTGATTCAATCTCAATCCTGTTCCACTTCCTTTGTCTCGCCAATTGGCAAGCCAGCAGAATTGCTTCGGCCTCCGCTGCAAGAACGCTCTCCATTCTCTTTCTGACCCAAACACCATCAATTATGTCTACTTTAAAATCCTTTGCAATCACAACCAAAGCTGTCCAACCATCCTTGATAGAGGCATCACAATTAATTTTCACCACTCCAACTTCCGTTTTGGTCCATATGTTGATGCTTGGTGGTGGTTGTGTCGTCCGTCCGTCATTCATATGTTTAGACTCGTCCCAGATTGCTAGAAAAATCTCTTTCTCATAATTGAAAGCTGCCTGAATTACACGTCTCGAATCAGGATGGCTGCAATTGAAAACGAAATCATTTATGCACTTCCAAATGAACCAGCAATAAATAACACACTTTTCCAACAACAAACTATCCTTCTATCTACTTTGCATCCTTTCCCACCACTCTTCAAAGGACATTATTCCCCCATTGTCAATACGCAAAGTTAAGCTACTCCCCAACCACACGTCTTGTATATGGACATTTCCAAAAAATATGCATCACATCCTCAACTTCCTGATCACATAAAGTACAAATCTTGGACATTGACAAGCCTCTTATATATAGGTTCTCCAGAGTTGGCAATGCATTCAACAACACCCTCCATATAAAATATTTTAATTTAGAAAGGAGTTTTAAGTTCCACACTTAGTTCCATTTATGTCGTGAGCCCTGCTGGAAATTCGATTTGTTTTGCCCTCGTTTTTATAGTTCGGTGGATTCCTTCAACAATTGATAACATGACTTCACACTAAAATTTCCTCTTGGTTCATAATGCCAAATCAGTGTGTCCTGCGCAGCCAAGGATGGCCTGATTTTTCACACTTCATGTATCTCTCCTTCTGTGAACAATGATGCCAGCTTGTCCAAGTCCTCCGCCCTACCTTCCTTAAAGAGGTCTAACACTATATAACAACCATTTTGTGCTCTTCTTGGTGAAAATAGTTTGAAACCAGATAGCGAGGGCACCCACAGAGAATCCCATATCAATACCGAACTCCCCTTCCCAATGTTCCACCTGAGGCCCTTCTCCAAAGCTTCCCTTCCCCAAATCAAACTCCTACACACCCAAGAAGAGCTTATCGGAAACGAATTTGATCGAATCATATATAGTTTAACTCAAGCATATTGTCTCTGTGTGTGTGTGTGTTTTTAACAATAGATCGAATCCTTCACCTAAAGATCAATAATTAACGCTCACACCTAACTATTTAAGTTAGTTTCAAATCTCTTAAATAGTCAATCTCAAGTTAGAATTCATGTACATGAGATTAATCGATTTTTCTTTCTTTCTTTTAACAATATATATAGAGAGAGTGAAAGATGATGTTTAATTTGCAGTAAATAATATATGATTCTCAAAAAATTTGTTAATCTCTTTTTTTTTTATTATCCAATTTGCATCTATTATTTACCATTTAATTTACTAAAACTAAACAATAAGGTGCAACTCCAATTGAGACTCACTTATTGTAAAGATAATTATTGTTGCCTCAAAAAATAAACAATAATAATGATAAGAACAACATTCGGTAATCGTGAACGTCACTTTGAAACCTACAACAACAAAATACGATGAGATCGGTATGCTCTTCGGAGGAATGTTCGACACTCAAGTCAATAGAGAATTTTGGCAGAGTATCAGTTTGTGTAGAGAGTATAGCATACCCTCTCAAGTTGTCATCTCCACCATTTATAGTGTGACGTCTTAATGAGTAGTAACTTCTGTAACGTCTCTCATTAATGACGATCATGACTTTTTTTTTGTTACGGCTTGAAATCTAACTGATGATTTAATTCTTGGGTCTCATCAATTGCTCTCCATTCTTTTCGTCGAGTTCTCCAAAGATAAGAGTAAAATGTTTTATTTTTTCTTTGTAGTTGTGAGTCCAACGCAATACATTCTATCAATTTGTTGCGAAATAAGATATTTGAGCACCATTCACAAATAATATTTTTATCTAGGTAGTGATCTTATAATCTTCCATGGATATAAGGACTAAAATCAACATTTGCCAAATTTTGAATTGCTGCCGCACCTTGCTTTTCCTATTTGGAATTGAAATTTGGTCCTTCCTTCCTTTTTGAGAATGAAACCTGCAGTGATTGGTTGATTATGTACTTTGTTTTTTATTTCCAACGAATTTGCCACATGTTAACCTAACTAGACATGTTAACGGTTTAGGAATCGTTGGATCTAGTTCATGAACCTGCGGTTTCGGTTTCTGGAATGAGGAAATCGGAACCAAATTGTCTATGGGCGGTTCGGTTTCAATCTGGTTTCAATTTTGACCAGTTTTGTTGGTTCGGTCAGTGGTTCCGATTCCGGTTCTGGTTTGGTCTGGTTCACATCGATTTTTTTTTATTTTTATAAAAAATATTGTTAAATTCGCTAATTTAGAAAGATTGAACCTTTGTTTTTGGTTAAAATTGTTGGTTTAAAATGGTTAAAATCACTAATTTAAAAGATTAACTGCTGATTTTGGTTTAAACCATTGATTTTTAAAGGTTAAACCACATCTTTAATGGCGGTTCGACAGTTTTCAAAACCTTTGAACCGGAACCAACCAATGAATCGTTGGTTTTGTACTGTGCAGTTCACGGTTTTGGGCCGATTCTAGTTTTGATCGGTCCGGTTCCGATTCAGTTTTTACATGTCTAAACCTAACTATTTAATTTCTACCAACAACATTCTTTTCCTCACATATTGCAATTGAGCGTCAAGTCAGGTTTGTTCTTCTTCTTCTTCTTCTTCTTTTTTCTCTCTCTTTTTCTTTTTTCTCTCTCTCAGTTATGTTTTGTTCTTTCTTCTCTATGATGGCCGTGCATTTTTTTTTCCGTTTTCTTCTTTGATTTTTTGCAACTTCTTTGGGTGATGTCGCTAACGGATCTATGACGGATGACTATTGGAACGGCTTATGCGGGTGGCTGGTCGTGTCTAGCGGTTGACCGTGGCTGCTGAAAGACCTTCAAACAATCTGGAAATTTGAGCGACCCCAATTTTCGTGAATGGTTTGTAGCTTTTTTTTATTCGATGTCACATCATTTGTGTTGGAATGACACCATGTGGCTTGGAGCATTTGTTAGTTGTTGGTGGCAGACGACAAGAAGAAACGATGTCGTTTGTTGGAAGGCGAATTGTTGTTGCTCATATGGACTAAACGACTTGTCGTTGCTGTTATGGACTAGACCACATATTGTTGATGTCCTAGACCAGACCACTGGCCATTGTTATCCTGGACCAGACCATTTGTTGTTATTGTCCTGGACCAGACCATATGTTGTTGTTGTCATGGACCAGACCACTTGTCTTTGATGTCATGGACCAGACCATATGCCGTTGTTGTCCTAGACCAGACCACTTTGTTGGAGAATTTTCTAGGGGATGCCTTGGTTGAGTTTGGAGAGCGGAAGAGAGTTGAAATGAAGAGAGAAAACAACACCGCAATTTAGAGTGGTTCGACCAACCTTGCCTACATCCACTACCTAAGTCTCACTTAGGATTTTCACTATCTCGAAGATTGATTCCAGCTCAATCCAACAAAGTCTTACACCAAGGTTGATTATAGCTCACACCTCTAAAGCCAACAAGGTTGATTGCAGCTCACACCTCTAAAGCCAACAAGGTTGACTATGGCTCACCCCTCTAAAGCCTACAAGGTTGATTATGACTCACCACTCTAAAGCCTATAAGGTTGATTACGTCTCACCTTCTAAAGTCTACCCAATGTTGATTTCGGCTCAAACCTCTAAAGCCATTACAATGTTGTTTTTCATAGGTTCACAACAAACATTTTCCATTCTCAAAGAGTTTTACAAAACAGTTTACAAAAGTGAAAGCTCTATGCTATGAGTACAAGTGTTTGATTGATGCTCATAATATTCTCTCTAGCTTGATTTTGGTGTTTTGGGGGTGATGGAATGATGAAAGTATTTTAGACTTTAAAAGCATATGATCATCATGTTTGTATGTTATTCCTTGATGTATTTATAGCTTTTCTAAGCCATTTGATCGTTGGTGTAGTGAAACTAGCCGTTGGAGTTCATTTATGGCCGTTGCAGCCTTCTGGACCATTCATGACATACGTCGTACCAAGCCTGCATACGTTGTCTACAAACTATCACATGTGTGTTCAAGCGCCGCTTCTTGGAGGACTTCACCTCCACTACCACGTGGGCATTCAAGAGCCATTTCTTTAAGGTCTTCACCCCACTACCATTTGGACGTTCATGAGTTGCTTCTTGGAGGACTTCACCCCGACTACCACATGGACGTTTAGGAGCTGCTTCTTGGAGGCTCGCGATACCTTGGTGATTTGTAGCTCGTTGCTCGTGGTTTGTGATTCATGGCTCATGGCTCGTAGTTTGTGGCTTGCAAAGTTCACCAACTCATAGAGCTTACCAATTTGCCTTGCGGAGTTCGAGGAGCTCATAAACTCACCTTGCGAAGTTTGTAGAGCTCGTTGCTCAGGAAGTTTCGCTCACATCGCAGCCGAGAGACGACCAGCAGTGGCAGAGTCTGCTGAGGAGTGGAGTTGTACTTTAGTTTGATGATTCCAGAGCATTGCTTAGTCATGTTGAGGCGGGACCTATTTTTTTGGATTGGATCCGAGAGGCTCAGAAGGAGGATACCAAGATTTTGGATTTGATTGAGAAATTCAAATCATCTAAAGTGTCAAGCTTCGATGTTGATGATTTGGGAGTCATTTGGTTTGGTTTAAGGTTGTGCGTACCATTCTCTAGTGGATTATGCGAGGAGATTATGACCGAGTGTCACAATTCTACATATTCTATTCATTTGGGGTATATTAAGATGTACCGAGACATTCGAGAGTCTTATTGGTGGTCAGGGATGAAGAAGGACATAGCTGAGTTTGTTAGTCGATATTTGACCTGTCAGCAGGTTATGTTTGAGCACCAATGTCTTTCTGAGTTGTTACAGCAGATGCCTATTCTGGAATTGAAGTGGGATCGTATCATGATGGATTTTGTAGTGGGATTACCAAAGACATCGTCTGGATATGGTTCCATTTGGGTCATCGTGGATCGATTAACCAAGTTTGCACATTTTCTGCCTGTCAAGACAACTTATGGAGCGGTACGACTGGTGAAGTGTCTAACAGAGGAGGACCTCAGTTTGCATCAAAGTTTTGGCGTAAAATTCAGGACGAGTTGGGTACTCGATTGGACTTTAGTACTATTTTTCATCCGCAGACCGATGGCCAGTCCGAGCGTACGATGTGCGCTGTGGATTTTACTGGGAGTTAGGATTCCCACTTGCCATTTTCTTATAACAACTCGTACCACTCGAGCATCGAGATGGCGCCTTATGAGGCATTGTATGGTAGGAAGTATATATCTCCTTTGTGTTGGGTCGAGACAGGGGAGAGAAAGCCATTGGGGTTGAATCTTATTTTAGAGACCACTGAGAAAGTCAGGTTGATTCAGTAACAGATATAGACTGCTCACAGTCGTCAGAAGAGTTACGCTTATCCGAAGCGTAAACATTTAGAGTTTGAGGTAGGAGACCATGTATTCTTGAAAGTATCACCTATGAAACGTGTTATGAGATTTGGGAAGAAGAGCAAGTTGAGTCCGATGTACATTGGTCCTTTTGAGATTATTGGTCGAGTTGGAGCCGTTGCTTATGAGTTGGTGTTACTGCCTCAGTTTTCTTTTGTTCATCCAGTGTTTCATATTTTTCTTTTAAGAAAGTATGTTTATGATCCATCCCATGTTCTGAAACCATGGTATGTCGAGATTAGACCTGATTTGTCTTATGATGAGGTTACAGTGAGGATTATTGACTGGCAAGTCAAGAAACTCTGGAACAAAGAAATCGCTTTGGTGAAAGTGATTTGGAGACACCATTCAGTTGAAGAGGCCATTTGGGAGGCCGATGATGAGATGCGGTGCAGATATCCGCACCTGTTCGACTCTGCTGATTCATAGGTCAGTGAGTTTAAGTTTTGTTTTTGCATTCCCTACGTTTATGCATTACATTTTCGCATGTTACGAGCTTCGCTCGGGTTTGGTAGAGTTTTAGTAGGATCTTGGTTCTTTCAGCAAACCGTATTTTTGCAGGTTTAGGTTTGATCCTAGCTTTACCCTGCCTTGTTTGAAAATTCAAGAACAAGTTTCTTTTAAGGAGGGAAGTATGTAATATCCAGTATTTTTGTATTTAATTTTGGTTATTTTTTAATTAATTTAGAAAATAATTTTAATAATTGGAAAATTAAAAATTTTGTTTTTAATGTTAATTGGTTGATTAATGAAGTTTTAGAGTGATTAGAGTTGATTAATTAAGTAGAAATTAGTGAAAATTATAAATAAAATCCGAATAAATAAGAGAGAGGCGATTGGGCATTTAGTTGGGAAAGGCATGCTACATGTCGTTTGGAATGGTTGAAATGACTGTCCGCATTGATAGGCTATCGTTCATATATTGCCAGATTTGAAGCAGCGCGAAAACGACTCATCGTTCGGTCGAGACGCTTCTGTTGTCCGCACGCTCCGCATGCCATCCGCGAGCACTATGTTGCCACTTAACCCAGAATGACATCGTTCTGTCTGTTCTAGCTTTCAAATCTGTCGCTCGGTTCCACCGCCCAAGTCTGATTTTCTTCAGACTTTAAGCCACAATTCCAATGCCCATTTCACTCATTTCTCTTCTCTTTCTTCATCATTTCTCTACTCCAGTATGCCCTCTTCTGTTCTCTCTCAATCTCTACTCATTTTTCTTCAAGAATAAGGTAAGAATTGGTTGTAATTCTTCCTTCATTTTCTATTTCAAACAGCATGATTTTTTTCTCAATATTCTGTTTTGCATCATAACTGTTCATGAAAGATTTGGTTTCAATTTATCATGATTCTAGGCGGTTTTAGAGTTTATTTTGATTGGATTTTGAAGGGCTTAAGAGGATAAAACATAGGTGTAAGTTGAATGATATGGTTGTATGATTTTCTTCTAATGAGTTTGATAATGCTGAGTTGAAGGAATGTTTTGATGGCTATGACGATTCTGGAAATAGGTTAGGAAATGATTCATGATTTCTGGGTTGTGGAAGAACAAAAGGAACGTGTTTGATTGGAGGAAAAAATGGGTATTTACAAGTTTGTGATAAAAGGGACCTTTTGATGTAGTTGATGATAGAAAGGACTAAACTTGAAATTGTACACAAGATATTTTACAGGTTGGGTCAAATTTGTAATTTTGAAAAGTAGAAAAATAAATTTGTAATTTTGAAAAGTAGAAATATATATTTGTAATTTTAAGAAAGTTTAGCCTAAATTTATAATTTTAGAAAAGTTGAGGACTAACTTGTAATTTTAAAATACTTTGAGGACGAAATAATAAATTTTGAAAATTTTAGGTACTAAGTCATAATTTTCTAAGTCTTGGGGGACTAAAAAATAATTTTACATTAGTCGGAGACCATATTATAATTTTACATAGATTTTGAATTTTGAATTAAGAATGATAGAGTATCATTCGAAATATATGTTTGGGAATCTTTTGAGAGTTCGAGTTTGCATTTGTATTGCATAGCATTTGGTATTGCCACAATACCGCATTTCAATTTGTCTATGATATATCTGTTGATATATATTTTTCAGCGAGAACAACCATCGACGAGTGGGACTTGAATTACGTTTGCACTTGGATTTTCAAGTGAGTGAATAACAACTTCATACACATAGGTTGTATCTCGAAACTACTATTATTTTTGTTATACTGAACATACTATTTTGAATATGGACTAATCTGATGATTGACTAATGAATAAATTGTTTATGTGTTTAATAATCAATATTGTGTTTTGAACTGATATATATGCATTATATATCTTTTTACAAATTTTAATGATAATCGCTTGCTATGATTTTATACTATGTAATAGTATAACATGATTTGGTTTTCTAATATGAAGCACCCATGCTACGGGTAGTAGTAGCCTTTGGTATACCAATGATTTTAGAAATCACAGCTACAAGGGATGTCGGTAGCTATGTTGTTGGAATATTTTCCAGAAGATGTCTTGCCTGAGTTTGTAGAGCGGAAGCGAGTTATAATAAAGAGAGAAAACAACACCGCAATTTATAGTGACTCGGCCAACCATGCCTACGTCCACTAACTAAGTCTCACTTAGGCTTTTCACTATAATGAAGATTGATTCTAGCTCAATCCAACAAAGTCTTACACCAACGTTGATTGTGGCTCACACATCTAAAGCCAACAAAGTTGATTACGGCTCACACCTCTAATGCCAACAAGGTTGATTGCGGCTCACACCTCTAAAGCCTACAAGGTTGATTGTGGCTCACCCCTCTAAAGTCTACCCAAGGTTGATTACGGCTCACCCCTCTAAAGCCTACCCAAGGTTGATTTTGGCTCAAACCTCTAAAGCCATTACAATGTTATTTTCTCTAGGTTCACAACACACCTTTATCACTCTTAAAGTGTTTACAAAAATATTTACAAAAGATGAAGCTCTATACTAGAGTTTGGTTGTATGAAATTGATGTTTGAATCTTGATCTCTAGCTTGATTTGGTGTTTTGGAGTGAGGGGAATGATGAAAATGATTGGGACTTGAATCCATATGATTGTCCACGTTTTTCTGTTTTCAATACGGAGCATCTTGCGTACTTGAAACTCCATCTCACGTATTTTAGGTCAATGTAACGTACGTGACTTTTGACTCTTGCATACGTCAATGACAATACACGTGCGTGAACTTATTCTGACGTACGTGAAACGTTCTTCAGAGGGTTTCAGTGGCTTCTGTTTGTCTTCAGACCCTCTATCACGTACGTGATACGTTGCTAACGTACGTGAGATGCTTCTGTGACTTGGTTTCGCAAATCCAAGTTTTTCAACGTGTTTCTCTTCAACTCAAACGTTTTGCTCTTCATCAAAACATTTTGATCATCATCAAAACACACAATGAACTTATTGTTGATCACCCATGATCCAATACATGATGTGTTAGTGATTAGTGGCGGAGTCACATCACATATGTTCTAATGCCAGATGAACACATTTGATATGGTCTCATATATACGATATATGTTTTGACTTTGAAACTGTATTCGATATATTTTTTTGTGCATGTTGTTTGCTTTGTTTATGAACGTTTTAGAAAATAATTTTTGAACGCTACTACGTATTAGCGTGTGTGTATATATATATATATATGTAGTGTTTAGCGTGGATTTGTATTTAACTCTCGGTATTTTGCTTCACTTATTTTTTGATAGGTGAGGATGGGTTCAATAAACTCCAGCCACCTTTCTTTATTGTGTTATTTTTGTAGGTGT